>VOPJ01010635.1:0-44092 GCA_014673585.1 Semibalanus balanoides
TTTTTATGCATTTGATGGAACGCGAATTAATGTAAAATATTGCATATATTGTCAATGTAATGTAATTTCCTCTGAATTATCAGCAATTTAACTAATTAAGTATATTTACGTAATTTATCATTCTGCTCTCTGATTGGTCGTGACGCAATTTAGCAGTAGTTCAGGCGATCGACGTTACACCTGAGGTAGCTTGAGCAGTTCAGTTGACACATTTATTTTTGTTACAGAGGTTCATCGGAAAACAGACATGAGATTTATCGCACAAAAATCAAAGCACGTGATATGACGGATTCAAGCAGATGCAATTTAATTTGTAATCACGCCACTTTACAGAAGCAAATACATAACTAAAATTGTGGAATTCTACCCTGTGACCAAATCAATAATCTTAATAGCAGTTCAAAGGCATTTGAACGGATAGCTACAGCCAGACGGATCCTAAGGATAGTCTAGATATCTTTCCATACAAGCTCTGGACCCGACAGAAGCAATTTCGAAACAACATTGAAACACAGTTGCATTTTGCAAGTGGTTTCTGGGGCAGTGTTCAAGTGAGGGCAGATCCGGATCTGAACCCACTTAAAATTCTGTGGAGTAGGCTAAGCCAAGTTATAAGTGTTAAGAAGAATATCCACGACCAGGGAGCCAGCTAAAGCCAGCCGTGGGAGGTTGGCCAGTGCGGATCATCCCGCCGACATGGGCCCGTAAGCATCTTCGTGAGTATGAGGTGGAGGGCAGAGATGTGCCTCGGCCGTGATGGAGCCTATCTCGAACATGTGCTGTAGATGATATAAAGATGCAGATTTGTGTTTTGAATATACACAGTATAAATCTCCATGAACTTCTGATCAATTTGGTGTGAACAGTAAATCAGAGGAAAGCGCTTAACCAGTTGTATTTGTCACGGGAAATACCGGGAACAGCATGCTTTTGCATAGGTCGGCGCAATATTATTGCGAAATGACGTCACTACATCAAGTACGTTATAAATAATAATCCTGTACATTCAAATATCCCGCGAATTATTGATTTGTATGCACAATAATGTGTATCACGTTAATCAGCACTTTGTTATCATTATTTTGCACATATTCACCAAACAACCTGCAACTAGTCCATTGTTACTGTGTGTAGTGTGTGTACCAGCGGGTGTGGAAGAGCCATGTATGGAACACTTAAAGGGAATGTTTCACTTCTCTGAAAGTTGTCCAATGTACGTCGCTTGTGGTGCAAAATATGAAGTATTGCTGCCGAACGATTCTGACATTTGTTTCTCACAAACACTGCTCACATTCATGAAAAACTAAGTTTTTAGTATTTTGGGCTGAGACGTCATATGAGGAATTTTTAGAAATATAAAAACCTTCACGCTGCAGATATGCTATGAACTAGTGTAATGGCTAATGTATAGCCAAATGTAAAACAAGTCCTACTTTCATCAACTTTGATAAAAAGGGAATGACGACATCGGCTTTAAGAAGGGCTACCCCTAATGCACTAGGGCCTTATTTTTTGCAGATGTCAAACAACTCAAATTTACTTTTGCGATTAGACCTCTTTGGGTGTTTTAACTTCTACAGATACTTTAATTTCAATGGAATCCAACAACTTGGCCATCTCAACTCAAATATTATGTTAATGTGAAACATTCCCTTTAAGAACGGCAATATAAAACGTGATGTTCACTCAAACACACCATCGTAGAGAGTCGAGAGATGCAGAGAAGCAGGGAAACGTACAAATAATGGTGCAAATAAAATGATGGCGATGAAAGCAACAGGCGGTTAGATGTCAAGGAAGCCAAAATGATGTCATATGAATGTCAGTATGTTGTGTGTTGTTAGAGAATAAAAGGTTTTCGAAGATGATGCACATTGGTCCGTATTTCTGCTCCTGTGTGTCTTTACTCGTTCTCAATAGTATTCAAAAGTGACAACAATGCATTGGTGAAGCCATGGCCTTTGTATTCCGGCGCGGAATATTTGTTGCGGATCAAATGTAAGTGGGACACCTGCGACCGTTGGCAGAGCACCGCATTTTGGTCAAAGAACACGACTGGCTGGCCAAACGTATACCTACAACTTTTGAGCACATAATACCTTCAACTTTGAATTCTACCGGTAAACCAGGATCGGTAAGCTGGTGTCTGAGGTCAGGGTTCAGATAATAGGCTCAGCTTATCAATAAGCTATGATCCCTGAAATATAGCCATTCACAGGTTATGAATAACTGCATTACATGTTAATTTACCAGAGCATGCTCCTAGCTCAACTTAAGCACTCTTTTAAAGTCATATTAAGCGCCAATAATGCCTTTCTCATTGTCTACGATCAATACAAATATGTTCAACTCAATGTCGTCCACTGATCGACCAGTATGTATGATTCAAAACACGAGAGAGCTCCGTACACGTTCAAAATCGGCTCGACATACTGATCTGTATATGGATCGATGCTGGCGAGAGTAGGGGGAGGGCAGGGGAGGGTAGGGGAAGGGAGAGGGGAGGGGAAGAGAGGGGAGGGGAAGAGAGGCGGCCCTGATCGGGATCGACCGGCATTGGCCTCTGGGACTCGGGGAGGCAGCTAAGGCGTAACTGATGTTTTTTTTTCTTATCGAGGAAAGATAAGCAAAAGCCGTAAAGCTGCTGTGGTTTCAGAACTTGTCTCGCGCCTGCACGCAGTGCTAACCACGCAGAGCAATGCTGCTTGGTGCCTAATCACCATACTATCATCATGTTTTTTTATTATAAGTAGTTACTACACTCACAGAGAGCACTTATTTGTTTTCCGAAATCCCTTATCAATGCCTTCTGAGCCTTCTTAACGGACCAAATCACTGCATGTGTTTTATCTGATATGTTTTAGGACAAAGAGGAACTCATAAAGCTTCACCGTTAGATGCTCTTGACTTGTTTCGTTACACCTGTCGAAGCGATAGCAAAGCAAGTTCTGCTATCATTTATACACACATTGATCAAAGTTCTTGGAACCGAAAGACTTCAGAAAATACTTTTTTATCAATTTGACTTCCTTTACTTTATTTTATCTTTCTATTAAATACGCCATGAATGGCTTACCGTATTTGCTGTCTAATTAACGTTAAATTAAATGTATTACCGAACGGGTGATGCTCCCGTGAAGTTTCTCGTCAACTTACTATACAAATGTATTTTATTGATGCAACTTGATTGATGACAGATTTAAACAAATAAACATTTGACAAGCCCGACCCGGCCCGACACGGCCGTACAACGCTTTTCGGAAACTAATAACTTTGCAACTACTGCCCAAATTGAGATTCAGTTTTCACCATTTACTAGCTACATAAAATCAATTTTACTTTGAACAAAAATATACACATGAGAGTTATTATTAAACTTCGTCGGTACAAAGTTACAATTCATAGTTTTCGTTGGCATAACTTGCGCCGGCAAAGCCGTCCATAGTCTACTAACTAGTGCTAACCCGTCCGCTCCGCTGTGCGATTCCAGGTTGAGTGGTGGTGCAAGCCAGTGATAAGCAATCAGGGATGGATAACCCGTACTACCCGTGGCACACCCGTCGTACCAATAATACGTTTTTGTACCCGTCGTACACCCCGTTGTTTTGTACCCGTTGTTCTATAGCCTTGGTACACCCAAGTCTCCTGGATGGTGTATCGTATCTCCTGAATGGAAGTACCCTTCCGAAAAGAAGCCTCCCTCTCCCACTACTCCCCGCCCAACCTTCTATATAACTCACTATAACGTTATATAATGTTTTATATAACTCACTACTAATTCGCTGGCATCTCCGGGATGGAGGTACCTATCCGCACCAATTCAGCGAGTGAATTAACTGGGACTGTGCGAACAGACAGACAGACACACAGACAGAGTTTCCTTAAATAGTAAGTTATATTTTGATCGAAACATTTATTTATATGATGAAGCATGCAGTGCTCAAGACGTGCACTCCCTTTTGGCGGATTCGAGAAAGGAGATAATTACGAGCGAGCGCGAAGCGCGGAGCGAGTCCTCATTGAATACCGGATTTTTCTCACATATAGCGGCCGACCCGACCCGGCGGGCCCGGCCAGGACGCGACGCTGGCAGACGCTTATATCTTTTTGAACCCCGCATCTGATTTGGACAAGCGGTCTTCGCCACTTGATAGCCCCATGCAATGAAAATTATTGGATTATACATGTTTTTTCTTCTTCTTCTCTCATGTGATGGGTCAGCATTGTGTGCGCCGTACACGTGCCGAAGAGTCAGTGTGGTGTCAGGAAAGTATTATCCTGCTTGTAGTGAGAGAAACGGCTGTGTGACTTAAACGCTAAATTTGGGTGAGGCTGGAACCACCACTTGGCAATGTTACACATGTTAAACTGGTCACACTGCACGTGCGCACGTGCAGCCCTGTTCCGTCCACGGAATATTACCTACACAATATCGTTGCAATACCGGACTATATCTCGGCAAACCAAAGTCGCAAAGACACGGGTCAAACACAGATGCGTAGAGTCGAAACGATCCGCGCCGGCGATGGCACTATGTGTCGATCAGCCGTGCGCGCGTGTACGTGCAAAGTTATGGCTATACAAGCGCAAATTCATAGTTTTATGACGTCTGTCACAATTAAATCAGTTTGCTTCAAGCACCTATGGGACGTGAAGCGATTGAACAAACCACCATTCTGTAGACCAAATGTACGTTCTCTAAATGCATGCAAAATTTAGTTTTAATGCAGTATTTCGCTGTTAAAATCATGCCTGTAATATTTCAATTGCCGATTTGATCTTATTTCCTTCATTACACCGCCGTAGCTTCAAAAACCAAAGGGTGCTAAACGATTAAATGATGCAGGCTGTAAAGCGCAAATCAAATCCATCTAATACCCACCCAAAGAATTTTTGCCGACAAACATGAAGCTTAAATTGGCAAATTAAAAAAACGCGCCAAAACCTATTTAGTTCAAAGTATCTCGATTGTTCAGATTATTGACGACGGCAAAACACCACATAACGGAAAAGAATTAAAACCATGCTTTGCACAACGAACCTTCCGTTGGTGTGGGTTGATAAATGGGGGATTTATTCGGACTCGCTCGTCCTTCGCCGTTTAAGGCGTCTTACTGGTTATTACAAATTGAATACAGAGCGCGCCGCTCGGTCATCGCCCAAAAAGGCTTCACTGGCATATCTAACTAAAATGGCAACAACTTCAAAATGCCAATGCTGCACTCCTCTCGAGGCTAAAATTGACGTAAGGTACACTATTGACATGCTTGCGCATTATTTCGAAACATATTTTCTTTCAGTGGAAATTGGTAGATGAGCTCATTTTATCGTTGATAGAATTATTGCACAATGCCCATCGTTCACCATCTAAGTAAAGCATGCGCAGTGCGCACCTACCACTAGTAGAAGAGCATCTTGTTAACAAGCTGCATCTATCAACCGGGGTGGTCCAATTCCCGCCCGGTCTGTGGATTTAATGATTAATCAGGTGTCTTTGCCGACTAACGACCGGGTCAGACGACGCTGCTCGGGCCGCTCGGGCCGCTCGGGGATCACGGGACAGAACCGCTCCGCTCGGAGACTTCAAGGCTCAGTGCCGACCCGTACTGAATGAAGCATCGCACCGATCCCCAGAGCTTTCGTCGGTTAGCTGGGGATTCTGTCATCTCTGACTAGTGGAGAGAGCGCCGCAATTTGTAGGTCGGAACGATCCGATGGCACACATTCAGCTTGGATCGTCTGCCTCCAAAGAGGACAACAAAGATGCGTTATAAATAGTTTTGATTCATGTGGAGATGAACGTGGATCATAAGGAAATATAGGAATGACTTCAGTCTTAAAGGCAGTTGGAGCAGTAGCCTGATAGCCTCAGAGACTATTGACGTGAACCGATAGTTCCTTGACAGCCGGGGAGGGGACGGGGGGCGACGGTCCTGTCCCAGTCAGCCTGTGGGGACTCGCGGCGGCAGCCGGACGTATCCAAGAACTAGTCCAGTCGTATTGAGCCTTAGACAGCCGGGGGAGGGGGGGGGGGATCTTTATCCAAGTCAGCCTGTGGGACTCGCGGGTGCAGCCGGCACGACCACGGGACAGTCCAGAATCGTATTGAGCCTTAAGATAAGCCGGGGGGGAGGGTCTGTCCCAAGTTCAGCCTGCTGGGGACTCGCGGGGCAGCGGTACACCAACGACAGTCCAGGTCGTATTGGAGCCTTAGACAGCCGGGGGAGGGGGTATGGGGGTCTTCCCAGTCCAAGCACTGTGCAGAGTGACTCGCGGCGAAGGCAATACCGGCACAAACGACCAACGACAGTCCAGGTCGTATTGAGCCTCATAAAGAACAGCCGGGGGACGGAGGGCGGTCATAGATCCCAGATCAGGCTAGTGAGGGGAACTCGCGGGGCAGCCCCGAATAGACGACCACGACAGTCCAGGGTCGTAATTGAGCCTTAGCACAAAGGGTATTCGGACGAGTGGCAGAGAGCCCTAGAAAACGAGAGCTACTCCTGTGGGGGAGTCCCTAGCCGTCCGCAGGTACACGGTCCTCTGTGGATCATGCAGGACAGGGGAGCTAATGCCGGGCAACTCGCCACTCACTATGCAGACCACCTGCATAGTCCCGGAATCGTGACATTGGGCAAAGCCCTAATGCACCGCACACGCCTACGCCATCGCCAGGAGTCGCCATCTGATGGGCGTGTGATACCGACAAGCTGGCACTTCCCACGCTCTCATCGACCAGAAGCCACACGCTACTTACAGGCCTTCCAGCCCGCCCAAGCTGCTGTGCCTCAGAAAGCGCGAGTGGTCCACCCCCGACCTTATGAGTTACGGCCGCTGCAAGTGCTCCTCTCCTGGGGGCCCATTTAACAAAAGCTGAAAGTCGAGACACCAGCGCTCCAAGCCTCGAGGTACCGACGCGTCGCCGGACCCAGCGCCGCATGGCTGCATCACCAACGAGTGTGACGGATGGGGCGCCAGCCACGAGCCGTTGACACGCCCCCGAGCCGTCCCTCCCCCAACTCTGTCTGCCTCGGCCCCTCCGCCGGCTATCTACAGCGCACCATCCGTCGCGGAATAGCCCGCCGCCGCCTCTTGGCGGTGCAGAACGCTACATATCTGCCAACAGTCATGCATTACTATTTTAGCAGCGGCGTGACCTCGCAGTACCGGAGAGCAGAACTTCTTCTCAGCAGCACTAGGCGCTGTGTCACGGTCAAGGACACAGGCGCGGACACGGCACTAAATGAATACGAGAACTTCGACACACAGGAGTAAACGCTCGCCGCAAACTAACGAGTGTGTACTCAGGTGTACGGCGGACACTGCTTTCTTGTGAGAGGCCGCTGCGTGTCGCTCGCGCACTCCTGGTCAGCCACCAGTGACACAACTGCGTCAGCAAGATAGTCTCGTTGAATCTAGTGCAGGTGAAACTCCTGGCTTGGTCTCTCCCTTCGACGTCGTGCCTTAAGCCATCTAATCCCTTGAGTCCAGATTCAAAGTGTGCCCCGTCTGGATGTCCACTGGGCATTAGGAACATATATCGGCCCACCCTCGACTTCAATATCCCATAGTTACTGAGTCAATATCGCTGTCACCCAAAGTTCCTGGACTCGTGTAGCGAAAGCGAGCAGGAGCTCTGTCAGATGCACAATTGAAGTGGGCCTGGACTTTACTCCCGGAGGATAAAGACGTAGTCATCTAGTAGTATGTCTCATGGAATGTCCCCACCGAGTTCCAAATGGCAACATATACACCGAAAAATCCGAATGACAACTACCGAATGGACCCCGAGTCTATGTTTGCTGCTGGTAAGAATTTGCGCTATCTTCTCTTATATGCCTATGTGTTAAGACGCCTAAGTGAAATCTGGTGCCAGAACACACGCACCCCTAGAGACCCTAATCTCAACCACAAAGTGCCTACCCACAGCTGGTGCAACTATTACCCGGCGAAACACTTAATCTATCTACATCGTTGATAAATTGTCGGACTAAGAAGCAATATGGTGAGTCAACACGCTTGATTCCACGGTATATGATTCAATAAATTTCTCAGGTAGCTTTATGGGTGAGAGCAACGCCGATATTTAAACGGCACATCTTCCTATACGATCACTAGTATGAATCAGGTCAATCTCGTGAAGACACCTCTGTGAATAAAGAAAAAAGACAACAACATGACGGATATCTAGTGTACTGCCAGAGAATACTTAGCCAAAGCGATTGACTACCTCGGCACGAGGTTAGATATTAGAGTACGTTATATGCGAGCCCAGGTCGACGATGTCGTTGCATGTCACTTTGAATACCCGACCCCATTAGATACCACATGATAACATTACTTCGCCACCTATCAGACACAAAACTTGACACAACAACAGCACACATAAGAAAAACTGTTGCCACCTCCAGCCCTCATGCCACCAGATGCCACGACCAAAAGCTCCCCGTGTACCCACAAAAGCCTTCCGATCAGAAAACACAGCTGAACAAATCACCCATTTAATATCGGTGCGCGAGAAAACCTAAATCCATGAGCGTTGTTACTACATGGCGTCAAGCCTCCTATAATTGTCGAATAAGAGGCGACTTGCTAAAATCACTATCCGTTGTATTTAAGTAATAAATGGGTTGCCTCTTGGTGCTATTGTTGATGGAACCCAAGAGCTCGCGAATATCTACTCTTAGCTGGCGGCATCATGTGATTGACCTGTGGAACTCTTCACCCTTTTCCGAGTGTTAATATGTATATATGAATGCGAGCGGGGGCTGGTCGACTGTTCAGGGCCAGTCCTCTTGCCCTATTGTACTGATATCGAAGCATTCGTTGATAGTCTTGGCCCAACACTCAACTGCGTATGGCCTCTTAGGAGCGATAGCCTCTAGTGACCATGCATAGTGTGCGCCCCGACAGCTATGCTTCAACACGAAGATATACACTAGTCCCGCCAAGCCCCAGACCAGCGTGACTGATTAAGGCTCGCTGCACAATCCGAATACGTACCAAGAGACATATCCTCTGAGATACAAGCGCTCAATACTGCGAGCGCAGCTTCTCTAAATCTGCAATAGCGCAAAAATCCGAAACACCCACCTCCATTGTTCAGCGAAACCACTCCGTTGGAGTACAAGACTGCATGCCCAGTACAATTGTAGTCCCATGAATGGGCTGAGTGCAACGGGTGGGTGTATGCACGTGACTTCTCCATAGAGCTCTTAAGCTAAAGAGGTCACACTAGTAGGAATACGGCGTCGAGTAGAGCGATGAAGTGCCAGCCCTCGGTGATAACGGCAAACGTGGCCGTGCTTTAAAGAGTGGAATACTGAGGACTTTGTGTTGTAATTAGACCAATAAGAATGCTAAAACGATTAACGCGTCAGTATAGTCATGTTCGAGTACAATAATGGATCTCAACAAGCCTTTGATTAAAACGCGGAACTATCTAGGGGAGTCTGATGTATTCAACGCGCAGAACTCCTCGAACAACGTCGTATTGATGAGGAGCCGCACAGTCGGTGACTGGACACGGCATGAACGCGGGTCGGGGACTCTTACAAGGCTCAGATGCGCGAAAACCGGGAAATCGTAAGTGCGAGCGGCCAAGAATCAAAGCCAAGGTCCGATGCATAGTAACGGGTGCCGAGTCGCTGTGTGAGTCTTCGTTTGCAAATAGATGTTACAGTGGTAATATAACTTGTGGGTTGAGTTGCGAGATACTCGTATCCAGTCGTAATGCGCGACAGCGATCACCGCGGAACCTGGTGCAGGTGGATATCGTGTGTTGTGTATGTTGCTGGTGTGTTCGTTCTAGGTTCATGTTTGAACGGTGTCTATAGTGCAGGGTGCCGGCCCGAGTCCACTTCCGGCCAAGGCTATGGGATACCAATCGATGGCAGAGGAACACAGAGAGCATATTTGAGCCTGAAGAGATTGATGCCCCACCGGATGGGCGTTCCACCGGCAATAGGCTAACCTGAGTGAAGCAACAAGCCTCCGGTGGTCGCAAATGCGGGGCCCTCGATAGTTCTGAGCGTCACTGCGGTGGCGCTGGCGGACAGGTGGGGTCAGAAAGTCATGTTGGCCCGCGCCGGCGGACAAGAACGTCTATGTGAACGGGGGAGGTGGGTGGTGGGTGTTAAACCATCCGAGGCCCCTGCAGCTACCTTGAGGGTCCCTCGGCCGGGTTTATGAGGGCCCTTTTGGTGTGCAGGTCTGTCGCAGAGTCGAGGGTGCGGTATCCAACGGGAGGCTGCGAGAGCTGGTTGTGAGGCCCTCTCGGCCATCAGGTGTTCACATGGAGGAGCCGCCTGCGTGTGGGCCTGGTGCGGTCTCGGGGGGGGTGCGGGCAGGTCAGGTGGAACGGGTGGGGTGTTAGGCGGATCGGCATGTCAGTGGAACGGGTGGGTAGAGGGCGCGTCGGCGGCAGTGGAACGGGTGGGGTGTGGCGGTCGGCAGGTCAGTGGAACGGGTGGGGTGCGGTGGTCGGCAGGTCAGTGGAACGGGTGGGGTGCAGTGGAACGGGTGGGGAGGGCGGTCGGCAGGTCAGTGGAACGGGTGGGGTGTGGCGGTCGGCAGGTCAGTGGAACAGGGTGGGGTGTGGCGGTCGGCATGTCAGTGGAACAGGTGGGGTGTGGCGGTCGGCAGGTCAGTGGAACGGATGGGGTGCGGTGCGGCGGTCGTGGCGATAGCAGAGCAGCTAAAACATATATATCTACAAAATCATATCATAATTGTTAAGCTCGCTCACACAATGTAAACTGTTTCCTTAACGTGCATGGCTCAGAATTTTCTATCTAGTATGCCAATTTGCACTAACAAAAGCAATACAAAGGTTTCTTACGAGCCAGTCCAGATCTCACTTGAATGCTTAATTCAAAATGCAATGCTACAGCTGCTCTGAAATCATAATTATTATTCAGAAGCAATACAAACCTGAATTACCAAAATAGGGTTCCTTGTATTTAACAAATGCAAAACTCAGCCTGGCATGATTTGGGATTTGATTTGACATGATTTGAAAAAAAATAGTCTCGCAACAAACCACTTGTATTTAGATTAATCCAAATCAAATTTGACCTAATATGACCTGACCTTGACCTTATATGGTGTCAGGTTGTGAAAGTGACTCCTATCAGAATCAGTTTGTAAAATAGCATGTAAAACATGAGTTGCATGCCTTTCGTAGATCTCTTGACAGCAGTGACCTTTTGTGACCTGATTTTGACCTTAACCTTTGCTTACAATTTTAATTAATGCGGGGATGCATTAGGTATACCTTTGAGTTTGATAGCATTTAGTGCGATAATAGTTTCAATCTACGGTTTTGGATGGAAAGTATGGCCCAAATACTCAAATGTCTCAATTTTGACCTTTGAACGGAGCGTAACTTGACATCTGACCTTATTTCGAAAGTTTCGCATATGCTTTGGATGCGTCTCATTGAGAGCTTTGAATTTCCGCCTTGCGCATCTCGCTTCAGTTATTGGTTCAGAAGATAACGAGGGGGCAGAATCTGCCCCCCCCCCTCACCTCTCAGACCAGACCACTCTCAGACCACCTCACCTCTCAGACCTCTCAGACCAACTTATGTCCAATCAGACCCGTCAAGGGCCCTCTCAGAACAGCATAGGACCCTCTCAAGCCTGATAAGATGCCCGCTAAGACTGGCGCAGAATCCTCTCAAGCCCAGAAGAAACCCTCTCGTCCACTAAACAAGGACCTTCAAAAACCCTATCCCCGACCCTCTTGGGTATGAGTAGGAGTCCTCCAAAACTGACGTAAGCCGCTATATCAGGCCCGCTAAGAGCGAGGTCAGACCTACTTAGGGCCCTCTCAGATCGGCAAAGCTTCCCCAGGCCTGGCAGAGCCCTCTCAGACCGGTCAATGACCCTTCCAGACCAACTCAGGAGCCTCTTAGGTCTGGCAAGAGCCCTTCTAGACCGGCTGAGTTCCTTCTCACACCGGCTTTGGGCCTTGAAATGCCTGGTAAGGCCCCCCAGCCGGCTCAGAGCCCTCTCAGACGTTGCAAGGGCCCTCTCAGACGTTGCATGGGCTCTCTCAAACGTTGCAAGGACCCTTTCAGACTGGCGAAGGGTCCCCTTAGTTCAGGTAAGGGGTCTCCAAAACTAATATAGCCGCATTTTCAAGTCTGAGTCTCTTCAGGTCGGTCAGGTGTAAGTCCCTCTCATACCCTCATACCTCTTATACCAGTATGAGGCCATCCATGCCTGGCAAGGACCCTCTCAGATTGGCATGGGGCTATCTGCTCTCAGGCCTGGTAAGGGTTCTCTCAGGCCTACCAAGGATTATCTCTGGGTGAGACCCATTTCAGAGCGCTCGAGGGCCTCCTCATACCGATTGCAGACTCCCTCAAGTCTGGCAAGGGCATATTCAGAGCGGAGGAGGGCCCCTAGACCAGGTAAGGCCGTCAGATCGGTCCAGAGTCCATTTTACCCTGGTTAACCCCATCCCTGCGGGCGGCAGAATTACGTTAACTTGCGGGGGGGGGGAGATCCGCCCCCCCCAGAGATCTCGAAACCGCTGGCGATTTCGCTAGATACAAGCCACCATTCCATTCGCGTGACGAAATCTTTCTTTTCGGATCCAAATTGCTTTTTTGCTCTAAATGGGGGCCAGGGGGCAAAAACACGAAATTGGGGTGTTTTTTTGAAAGATCATTGTGGCATGTGATTCGAACCATTTGCATGGAAAAAAACGTTTTGAGCTTCCAATGTCCATGTTCTCAATGTGTGAAAGGGACAAGTTACAAAAACGGAAAAATCTAGGCGCACTCAGGGATAAACAGGGTAAGAATTTTTGAAGAAAATATGTGTTTTTTCCTTAGTGTTTGGGACGGTGAAACGTCACATGTGGGCTTTGTTGCTGTTATTTGCTAAATAAAAAACAAATTGTGCATATGCGGATCAGGTAAACAACGTGGGGGCACCTAATGTGCGGTAACGCCTTTTATCGATCTTTTTGCTTATTTGAAGTTGGGCTAAATTGACGGAAAAAAGGAAAAATTTTTTATCTGCCTCCATTTATGTACATGAGTGCGCCCTCTGCCCCAAATTATGTATAATCAAAATTATGTATGATGTGGCAAAGCATCGACTTAGTTTCTGACGCTTTTATTCCACGCAAACTACGAAGGAAGTATGCACCGCACATCCGCATTCGAAACGACCTCCCAAAAACATGACACTGGAGCCGCCTCTGATGAGCCGATTTTTTTCAAAATTTTCACAGAACACGCGTCATTCATATTTAGGAAAATTCCAAAAGTTTCAAGACAATAGACGTAACGGTTCAGAAGCGGCGGGCAAAAAACTACCGGGGGGGGGGCAGAATCTGCCCCCCGCAGGGAATAGGGTTAAGGGCCCCCTCTCAGACCTAGCAAGAATCCTTTCAGGCTGAGGTTTTAGAAGGATCTAGGCACCCATTGGGCCTCACCGCATGTATTGGGGCCCATCCCAGCCTAAGGGTCACTATAACAAAATGTCGGAACCAATATCACTTCACCAGATCCTACATATGCCATTGGACAAAAATAAGATAATTAATCTGATTACGCCTATATGTAAAGACATCGAGTCCATACACTGGAGTTGGAGCCCACGCGCAATGGGTGGTAGCCGAAAATATCAGTCTTACGTTATTTGGATGCTCAGATTAGGCACGATTAATTTTTTAGTATGCAGTTTGGTCCGATCAATTTGTCTCGGATCTCAAGAGGATATAGGAAAGTTAATCTTTATCGATTTTGCGGCTAGCAGCGTTTAAACCCTTGGCATAAGTTACATTGCGATATTTTGTTTTGATATATTTCTGAGATCAGGGCGTGGGCCTTGACCACACTATCCTATCCGATTACGTAACTCAAGATGACCAGCATAATTTAGTGGCGAAGGTGTAACATCCCCGAACGACTGAGGACAGCCCGCGTGGTCGGATTGCTTCATCTGACCTTTAACGCGGCCGCAACCAGCGACCACAGCTCATCCGTGTCAGTAGCAAATAGCGAGCACCGAAACGTCTCGAATCCCCATTGCCAGGCACATTGTCAGATTGTAAGCCACTCTCTCAACTGAGCGCTACGGGCGGACAATTCCCCTACAGTACTTATGGAATTCAATGCTCCTAAACTGCTTTGGTTTTGTTGTGATAAGTTCGCTCCGACCACTGAATGAATAGTAGGAATCAGACTGATGAGATGTTCGACCGACCGGCTAACAGCTCATACAGCTTAAAGAGCTCCTGCCCGCCGGCTCATAACAGTGCAGGAGGCCGCAAAGACAGTCACCACTTCAGAGGAGTTCTTTGAAGACCGGCATATTGTTGATGGCTAGTGGAGCCACCAGTTCAAGGAAGCTTGATAATAGGGGAATGTCCACCTTCCTCCGCTTAGATGTGAACATGAGGCCCTCTCGAATGTACCCAGTAACGCAACACGATGTAATGCAGCTAAATATTTATGATTTGCATAAACATATATAATACAAATAGTTGACATGTCTACAGTTCCTATTATGACCTTTCCTGCATCAACTTTTTATGTAATGTAACTGCTCTCAAACTTTCTGAGCCGCGTCGAAGTATTATAAATAATTTGTATACCTTCAGTGTATTCGAAAACTGCATGATTGCGTTAACAAAGAGACCGGCTATGGTTCAGACTATAGCTTTGTTAGAGGCTTAAAACATCAGCTAAAAAATGTTTATTGTAAAAACGGGTTTTACATTAAGTTCAATAAATATATAATTTGACTTTTGTCTATTTACACTATTGACTGTATTAAATTGCACATTGTATTACATCAAATCCATTAGCACATTGCTTTCATTACACACTTCGGTGATTTATCTGAAATAAAAGGCTATCCAAAAGCGACAAAAACACGCACTATATGCTAAGTTGTCACAAAAAGATACATATTGCTAACCTTAGGACAAACTGAGGCATCCTGGACTCAAAGCTCATTACTCGGTAAATATCTGGGTAAATAGCAGATAACAAACTATGCGTTATCCTATCATATCATTAGCAGAGCTTACATAAAGTCATTGCAATCAGAGGTAAAATACGCATCAGGCAAACGTTCAATCAATCACAGATTAAATAGTTTTAGTTTTGCGCTGGAACAAGATACTAGCCGTTTTTACGATGGATTATTTTGCGCGAAATGTTTTAAAACATCTTAAGATGCTTTGAAATGTTTTAGTATGCAAGTTTTAGTATTCTTCTTCTTTCCTTAACTACACAACTTTTGAAAACGATTTTTTGTCTTTAAATGTCTCTCAGAATTGTGTAAAATGTTGGTAAGAATATAGTATGCTACAAAATTGCGGTTTGGTGGTAATTATCAAGATAATTATGTATAGGTTAGCTGTGATGCCAGATCTTCACCTACTGACACTTTCCAGAACATCTCGAAACATCTCGGTCTCGGGCACGCTATTGGTCGCTCAACGAAGCGAACTCCCCTTGACTCATAATGGACTCGCCTCCAGCGAATCGTTTCTAGCGAATTAATGCGCCATTTAAAGGCAGACTTGTGATCCATGACGCTGCCAGATTGAGTAACTAATATGGCGGTATGCTTAACTGAACGAATGGACACTATACGCATATGTTCTTTAGAAACGGATAATTTTGTATCATAATCTTGTATTGAGTTGAGCTCATTTCATGTTTCCATAACTCTTGAATAATTATAATATCGCCTAAATCAGTAACTTATTTTTCTTGTATTATATCGTAGACTAAAACTTTAATACTAAGACATTTCAAAACATCTTAAGATGTTTTAAAACATTTCGCGCAAAATAATCCATTGTGAAAACGACTGATTTTGCGCTTTGTTCATCAAAGTTGGATTATTTCAAGATTCCATGTCATTCTTCTTTTTCTTCCAATGCAATGTTCAGTTTTGTTCCATTATATTTCCTTAAATTTGAATATATTTCGAGCCTGATAGAAATATAAAACATTACTTCGCAGCTTCATCAGAAAAAAATAGCAATTGGTCATATAGGTACCAAGTCCTTGGCTGTGGGATGCAGTTTAAGGGAACAGCACAATGTCTATAAAATGGTGAGCTACATAGTGAAAAACATTGTAATTGACGTGTGCTGTGCCTCTTTGGTCTACACAACCACAATAGACAAACAACATTCTGTGAATTTCCAGAAAAGGGGTTTGAGGGAAAACTAAAAGAGGTGCAAACAAAATAAAAATGACGGATACGAAAGTCCGGCATCCAAAAGAATGAACAAAACAACGTAAGACTCCCACGAAGTCGGACTGGGGAAAGGAGCGGGTTTTGTCGGAGACATATCGTCGGCTGCTCGGGTGAGCCAGTGTTCCCGTGATGTCAGTGCACCTGCCGCGGCTGTCTCTCACACATAGTCCAGCACCAGCAGCGGTGAGAGGCGTGCTCGCGGCGCGCGCAGCATGCAGCAGTAGATGAGGCAGCTCAGCGGCAGGGCCATGCGAACCTGCTGCAGTGTGCGGTGACCTGGTGCGGCAGCCGACCAACTACCGATACCATACAGCTCCGTGACCCAGCACTCGATACAGGCGAGCGCTCACGGCCGCCACCGCCGCCGTCACGTGCAACCTCTGAAAAGGGATTTGGCAATGTCCCATTACATAGAACATGTATTTGAAGCCGCACGTGAGTTTTCCAAAGGAGTGGGCAAAATGCGTCATTCATCACGCATTACTAATTAATTAATGACAAACATTTTTTTATGGAAAACTTTCGGCAAGGAAGCGGTGAGTTAAACGATGCTAACCCATTTTTTTAATGCAAAATATTTCGTTGTTCAGTTCATCAGAACATTATGGTGGTGATGAACACTAGTTTCCAAGCTTCTTGGCATTGCAATTGTTGTTTTGTTTTGTAAGCCCTGAGAGGGCCTATGAACGCTGATTTAACATTCAGAACAGTGTTATTTAAAACACCTAGACTCATACGGCTAAACTATACTAATTATACAATTGTACACTGCAAAATAAAACAAATGAATTCAAGGCCGTGCAGGTTAAAAGACTCATGCAACCAAAGTGGTCTTTTACCTTTACAAAAATACCAGATTTCAACTTGGCTTTACTTTTGGGAGGAGCATTTGCCTTGGCGTCTTGCCTTTGACGTGCCTGCTTTTGGTGCTTCTGTAATATCTACAGGTCAAACAAAGCCCGTGTGAGAAACACTTCTAAAGCCGCCCTCTTTATAAGGGGTTCAAAGTCAATGGTATTCGTCATATAAATGCCATCAAACCATCAGTTTCTGGATTTTTAACACACTACTTGGTGAGCTTATACTAACGATAAACATTGTATTCAAAGAACTGGATGTATAACTGTAGGTTTAAAGGATAGACATAAACTAAATGGATAATATATTATCAAACCATAACCCGTGATTATTTCCTCTTCCCTCGAAAACGTTAGTGGTCCTACAGCTCATTTGATAAATATGAGTGGCTATCACTATATGGACAGATGACTGAATAATTTCCGTCATGTTCCTGAAGATATTGAGAGTTTACCATTGACCACGGAGGAATATATCAAAGCTCGGCCAAAATAACCAGAGAACTGACAGGCAGATGCGTAAGCCATGAACGAAATCGTAATAGTTTGCGACTGACATTTTCTTGGATAAGGCTTACAGTTTAATTATACATCTGATGTAATTTTGATAGACTATTAAGTTATGTATATATATATATATATATATATATATATATATATATCACATAAAAGATTCCAAGGGAAATAGTCTCGCTGTACCACCTAGTGCCTAGCTTCGCAAGTTTCTCATTGGGTAACAATTTAAAGCCGGTGATATTTTTGAGTTATCTAAATGCAATATGCAGAGTAGAGCCATCCAGCCGCTTACTAGCATGCTGCATGCATTAGAAAAGACTGCCGGGCATGAATAAACGGAGCTAGAGTTAATGATCTGCTTTTACAGGTTGTTAATGTACTCGTTATGTCACCTGAATAATGAAAGGCCTCCGGTAATACTGTGGAGAGCCGTCATGGAAGGCTCCTTTTCCAGGAAACACTTCACGCATAAGGTGGCTAAAACATCACGTGAACATTTGACCACCCTAAGTGCGACGACACTCTCCTTTTGACTCCCAGTACAAAGGAAACAGGCTGCGAAATAACTGAACGGTATTTAGAGCAATCGAACAGAAATACTGAAACGAACCGAGCAGACGTAACGTGTGTAGAACTCAGCAGTGTATAAACAGGAGTGTTTAAACTCAGGAGTGTAAAGGCTGGAGAGGGTACAAACAGGACACATACACCGGCGTGACACGCTTCTGGGAGGGAACCTGACCCAGCGACCCCAGATCCTGTCAATCCACAGAGGTAACGGGTAAAGGGTACAAACAGGATACATACACCAGCGTGACACGCTTCTGGGAGGGAACCTGACCCAGCGACCCTAGATCCTGTCAATCCACAGAGCTAACGCCGATCATGTGACACAGAAGACTGAGGGAGAAGCAGTGAAGGGCAGGGCCGGGTCCGGCGCGGGGACCAGGGGGGGGGGGGTCAGTACTCACATACACCTCCTCCCACTGGCTGACGTAGCGCAGAGCCGCGACATGGGGGGGGGGGGTCAGTACTCACTACACCTCCTCCCATGGCTGACGTAGCGCAACGAGCCGCGAACATGGGGGGGGGGTCCAGTACTCACATACACCTCCTCCCACTGGCTGACGTAGCGCACGAGCCGCGACATGGGGGGGGGGGGTTCAGTACTCACATACACCTCCTCCCACTGGCTGACGTAGCGCACGAGCCGCGACAGTCGTAGCAGCCGCACCAGGCTGAGCAGCTTCGCCAGCCGCAGGATCCGCAGCGCACGGCCGGCGTGCAGGATCTGGAAGCTTTCCGTGAAGTCCTGAAACGACGTGAACTGACAACAGGTTAGTGGCCCTAGGTGATCTGACCTGCTGCGGCCCGGCTTTAAGCTGCCCTGGGGTGGTGTGACGCGCTGCTGAGGTTCTGGGGTGACACGTTACGTGTTGGTCAAAGGAGGGCCAGTGAGAGTACAGCCTCGGCTTTGAAGATGCCTGTTCTGATGTCTCAGATTCGGGCTGGCGTCAGGTCATAAAAGCTTACCTGCCGATGTTTGGGTGAAGGGCGAAGAAAGTACTGTGTAGGGGAGGATTGTGTCACCGTGCTGCCTGGTTTCATCTGTCGCTTGTATATTTTTTGAATATTACGACATAGGATGTGTTTCGCCATGGCTATAAGCAAGGCTGCGGAGTCGATCGGTTTTCAGGTAACTCCGACTCCGACTCAGAAATCGACTCCGGTCTTTACATAACGGAAGCTGTTATCAAGAGGCACAAGAAGTAACCACCTGCATAATTTTTTTCCCCATTTCAAGGTTGAAGGTAATTTATTCGAACATATAATAGTTAAATGAAATAGATAGACAATAGACATCGTATGACCATAACCTTGTTTAAATTCTGTAAGCCAAAAATGACATCAGGCAGGTCTTGTGGCAACCCTAGCAACCACATGGAACCCGTGCCCTGCTGGGAGGTGATTGAACACCCCGCTCCTTGAGGTTTATGCGCTCACGATATTCTCCATTGCTTGCGCAACGTTTTTAAATTTGTTGACTCGAGGTCATCGAAGGTCAGGTCACCAGCTCAGATGAAGGACCCCACCTTCAAAAAGTTTGCGGTTGTGCCACACTCACAGTGTTTGACAGGGCAGCTTGAAATCTGCATAATTCCATAAGGTCATGAGCACCACCTACAATTCCTTTATCTCGGATTTGTTATTTTGGGGGCCTAATTGATTGGTGGCCTTCCGTTGTTTAAGATCGGCTAATTTCGTGACCTCCCCATTATAAGTAAATGGGGAAATATATAGATACTTTCTTTTTTGAGGATACGTAACAGTTCAGTCCAATTCATTCTAGATCATGCTATTCAAGTCATTATTGACGACCCAGGTACCATTTTTTCCCAGTGACCCCAAAGGGTCAGTAGAGGGCATCTGAAGTTACCGACACTTTGCTGGTGACGTCACAATAACTCTTGACAGAATCAATATAGAGAAGTGAAACGAAAAAGATGGAGAAAATAGCCTTTGCTCATGTTATGATGATGAAAGTATGACGAAGAAAATATTAAATCAACAGCAAACCTAAATTACGCCTTGCGGCTTCCTCAGGGCTTAAAACCTTTTTAGCCCTGAGGAAGCCGCAAGGCAAAATCTAGGTTTGTTGCTAATTTAATATTTTCTTCGTCATATTTTCATCATCATAACATGAGTAAATGCTAATTTCTCCATCTTTTTATATACACTATGCTCATCACAGCCATCCAGTATATATACAGAAGTGAAACAAACACTATGTTTTTCTCTCTCTCTCATCGAGACACGTCTTCCAATATGCAACATGACCTACTTGGATCATCACTTGACATTGATCTGAAGTCAAATTTCGAAGTTGACCTCACCCGGTTATCATGCTTGTGGTTCGAAGCGCCTTGAGAGACAAGTGACCTTCGTAAAAAATATTGTTCTTTCTTCATTAGATACGAAGTCATTGGGAAAAACCTTTTTTGACGAAAAAAAAAACAGTCTCCGTGACCAATGATTACGTTTGAAGCCTAACTTATTGACGTGAGCTAAAATCTGATGGCATCCTAGCCATTGCTTTTTTAAGAAATTCGTTTTTTGTTTTGTTTGCTTTTAGCTATCATAGTTCCCGATATATTTGGGGTTTTAACCCGCGCCCCACTGTCTTCGGGATTTCCCGCGCCCTACTGGGGGAGGGGGTGTTTGAACACCCCCTTCTAACTCAGCTCCTATGAGACGTAGACCGAAACCAAAAACACTGTTTGAAACATCGCCAAAATTATTTTGTAACTATTTTTTTTTTAGTTCAGCTCAAAATTCAGGTCACCAGAGGTCATCGAAGGCCCAATTGTCAAGTTTTAGGACTTTGCTCCAGAACTCCCCACATATCTCGGGAACTATGCTAGGTAGAACCAATCAGAAGAAAAATCGACAGACAATGAAATGTGCAACTAACGAAATGTCCTCAAATTTGACTTAAGGTCAATAGTTTAGGCTTTAGAGGTCATAAAAGTCAAAGTGCTGTTTTTTATGTTTTTTATCTTTCTCTTATAACTTTTTACCTAATATAGATAATGCAATATTGTTTACGGCATCGTGTTTATATCGTAAAGATGTTTTGTTTTTGTTTTTATCATATAAGGTCAAATTCAAACATTACCTCAGGTCAAGGTCAAGTGTTGACCGAAGTAGATCATGCCGCATATCAGAAGACGTGTCTCGACGAGACAAACACATTGGTGATAGTTTCATTTCTCTCTCTCTCTCTCTTTATTATGTCGAGAGTTATTGACGAAAAAGTGTTGCCTTGAATGGCCTCAGATGACCCCGTATGGGTCACTGAACGAAACTTGCACTTAGATCATAAATAATATCCTATGATAAAATTATTGAGAAGGAATCAGACTGATGTCATCGAAAAGGGAAGCATTTGCAAATTTCTCCATTGACTTATAATGGGGAGGTCACAAAATTGACCCGACCTCAGGTCGCTGATATGAAAAATCCCATGTTAACATTTTGTGGATACTGATGGCTTCATGTAATTCGTAAAGTTTGATATCAATTCCTTACTAACTGTGGTCATGGCACAACCCAAAAAAATTTGGGAGGTGGGGTCACTTGACCTGACCTGGTGACCTGACCTAATCCGACAAGAACATGAAATTTAATAGAATGTGTGTAGGGAATCAATGATAAGTTACACCAGATTCGGCGGCGCTACGCGCCGCCGTTTTTCGTAATCTCGATAAAACCGCAGGGTAAACTGCTATTCAAACACCCCCTCCCAGTGCAGTGGTGCGCGGGTTAAAGTATTAAATTCTAAAATTGGGAAATTTGATCTGTGATGACCTCTGGTGAACTCAAGATTGTTCTGAGACAAAATTTACCAAAATAGTTTCGAAATGCTCATAAGAGAGTTATCCAATTGTATTTGTTTGTCTCGCCTACTCCCAATAAGAGCAGAGTTCCAGGGGATGTTCGTATCCCACACCCGCAGGGCGTGGAAAACTCAGACGCCCAGCGCGGCGCGGGTTTAACAATGTATTGCAATCATTAAATAGCAAGGGAATCGGTAGAAGTGACATTATTTTTGTCATCTCCATCGGTGTTTTCTAAATGCACGTGCAAATATTGTGTTCATACACTGCCCATGTCTGACAGCCGGAGTCGCAGTCGGCAAAATGCCGGAGTCGGAGTCGGAGTCGACTCCAAATCCGACTCAGCCTCCGCAGCCCTGGCTATCGGTACAAATCACCTCCACTAGTAACTTATTTCTGTGAAATAGCACAAGAAAATACCAATTCCACGATAAGTCTGTAAATGTCACATCACGTTAGACATCACGCCGCTGCCTACCTATCGATGGAAATGTTCTGAGACATGCCATGATGACCAACACAACATTGACAATCAGTGCTGTGCAAAATGGCAGATTGCAAACAATTACACGACAACAATTAAAGTAACCACCAAGAGCACAGAACGAGACAGATGTATGCTAGGCGTAGTGCGTGTTCTAAAGAACAGAAAGCCATACAGCCGAGTTGTTCATTATTTCACGACAAACACATAACACAATTTGTATCAACCAGTATAGTCCTATCATGGTCTAGTCACAGACGCACCAATCACTCACAAAACGGCTGATGTATGGCTTTAAGAACACCCGCACATCGGCAAAGAATGCAGAGAGGTGCACTCTTAAGCTGAGCACACCATGTCAAACCAAGCTGATCGATCATAGTACGATGCATGGAAACAAAGCATCTAGGGAATGTCTAACGGGAATGGCAGTGACATGTCTGCATTGATCACCACCGCTCACTGTGTGCCGCTCACTGGCTGGCTGACATATCCACACGTGCTGCCAACATGCATGGAGAGAGAGCGCACTGCACAAGCGGCCGCGGGGGCAGGCACGGCTGACATAAGCGCCACCCAGCCGGACATGCGGGAGGGGCGGGCGGGGAGGCGACCACTACCATCTCACGCCAGCCCTGACACAGACCTGCCCGGATTCACCGTCTGCGCGGTTCTTGTAGATCTAGGGAACAATAGAACAGAGGCGTCTGTGACCGAGCGCGAGCGGGTCTCCTCTCTCTGTTGCTCTCTCGACTCCCCGTCCAGGCCCGGGGGCGGCGGTCGGCCACGGAACTCAGCCAGACACTGGCACGGTGCTGTCTTATCTCGACCGAGAGAGAGAGAGAGACTGGAGCGGGCCGGGGTACGACGTTTTTGGATCGATGGTAGCGAACGGCGAGAGCAGCCGAATTGAAACCAAATCAGGGTGATTTTGTCAGCGGAACGGCAATGAAACTCAACAGGGATGTAAAATTGATATCCCTTGATGGCGCAGGTTCTGGACCCAACAAACATTTGCAGCTCTACGAATAAATGAGCAACGTAGATGCATGTGATGATCGAGCTAACAAGGTGAGGACATGGACGCCGAACCACAGCTAGGTATGCGCTGGTACGCGACAGTGAACGGAATAAAGCCAACAAAACACATTCGTAGTCTAGCTTATGAGCAATAATAAGGGTTCTTGTGACATAATTTGGTTATGGTTACGGGTCTACGAAAGGGTACAGCAAACTACACAGCCGAACAATGCTGATACATAGGTACATCATAACGATAATAATAGCCGTGAACATACACATTTCTATCCTAAAATAGTGTCAGTTCTGACAAATAGTGTCATTTGATCTGCCTCTTCCCTGACGTTAGATTAACTTCTCACAACGCCATCATTCTGCTCAGTAGAAGTTCTACTATTAAAATAGTGTCTTTGATCTGCCTCTTTCTTGTCATTCGATTATTCCCACAATGCCATCATTCTGCTTAGTAGAAGTTCTACTACTGAGCAAGAGCTTAGCAAGAGCCAAAAACATAATCATACTTCCTGGAATTTGTGCTGTTGGCTGCCACAAATATGCACACACCCGGCGACCTCAGACTAGCGTCGTTCCTCGAGATATCACTGGCACGGTCCCATGACGTCACTCGGTGCTCATTACCATCACAACTGGCCGGATAGCGTTACTGAGCTCCGTGTGCAGCCATCCGTCGGTCAGCGGTGAGACGGACGGACTCACCGTCAGCCACAGAGGAGCGCAGCCCCCCCGCGGCCCTTCTCTGGCCGCGGTCAGCTCGTGACACGCCTCCCCGCCCACGGCCTCCGCGTTAGTGCGGGCAGGAGGACGATTGAAGCAGGTGCTGCTCCCGTGACAATGGCCCGCCGACGCGCGGCACGCTGCGACACATTGTGGGATTTCAGACCGGGCCACATCAAAGTGCTCCTCTGTCGGCACTTTGATCCGCACACTCTGTCTGTCACTCTGCCTGTCACTCTGTCTGTCACTCTGTCTGTCTGTCACTCTGTCTGTCTGTCACTCTGTCTGTCTGTCACTCTGCCTGCACAGCGCAGGATGGCGGAGAGGGAGCCGCGCTTAATCGCCTGCTGGTGCGCCGCTGTTGGGGCGGCATCCACACCGCTCAAACCTCCTATCCGACCAGATGTGGGCCAAATGATCTAATATGCTGTCCAAGTTTGATATCCTAGCCATAAAAGCCAAGTATTATGCAATGATATGACGAATAAATAACATTTTATCTCCAGAACATGTTTCCATAACAAAGTTCGCTCAGTTCTCAAGAGTTCTATGTCTCCAGGGCAGCAGTCCCACTGTCCCCAGAGCATGACGCTATGTATCCTGGATAAACGCCTATGTCTCCAGTACAGGAGCATATGTCTCCAGTACTGAAGCCTATGTCTCCAGGACTGGAGCCTATGTCTCCAGTACAGGAGCCTATGTCTCCAGGACAGGAGCCCATGTCTCCAGGACAGGAGCCTATGTCTCCAGGACAGGAGCCTATGTCTCCAGGACAGGAGCCTATGTCTCTCCAGACAGGAGCCTATGGGTTTCTCCCCAGGACAGGAAGCCTATGTTCCAGGACAGGAGCCCATGTCTCCAGGACAGGAGCCTATGTCTCCAGGACAGGAGCATATGTCTCCAGGACAGAAGCCTATGTCTCCAGTACAGGAGCCTATGTCTCCAGGACAGGAGCCCATGTCTCCAGGACAGGAGCCCATGTCTCCAGGACAGGAGCCCATGTCTCCAGGACAGGAGCCCATGTCTCCAGGACAGGAGCCTATGTCTCCAGGATAGGAGCCTATGTCTCCAGGACAGGAGCCTATGTCTCCAGGATAGGAGCCTATGTCTCCAGGATAGGAGCCTATGTCTCCAGGACAGGAGCCTATGTCTCCAGGACAGGAGCATATGTTTCCAGTACTGAAGCCTATGTCTCCAGAACAGGAGCCTATGTCTACAGTACTGGAGCCTATGTCTCCAGGACAGAAACCTATGTCTCCAGGACAGGAGCCTATGTCTCCAGGATAGGAGCCTATGTCTCCAGGACAGGAGCCTATGTCTCCAGGACAGGAGCCTATATCTCCAGGACAGGAGCCTATGTCTCCAGGACAGGAGCCTATGTTTCCAGGACAAGAGCTTATGTCTCCAGGACAGGAGCCTATGTCTCCAGGACAGGAGCCTATATCTCCAGGATAGGAGCCTATGTCTCCAGGACAGGAGCCTATGTCTCCAGGACAGGAGCCTATGTCTCCAGTACAGGAGCCTATGTCTCCAGNCGCCTGGCAGCAGTGCTAAGCAGCACAGTATAACCTATAAATATGCACAGATATGTAGCGATAGCGACACAGTTTGAAGACTTCCTTGCTGGTCAATAGTCAGTTTCGGTTAAACCATTTCGTAGTTGCATAGAAAGCTGAAACCACTTGGATTTTAGGCCCATACACCCGAAGAGCTCATTGTATTCAAAGTGTCGTTAGAAGGTTCATTCCCTTACATTCGAAATTTACACCCTAGATTACATCAGAGATGGCAAAAATACACCAAAAACTTTTCGTGTATCTCGGTTTGGTTATTTTTGTGTTATTTCGATACACCTGTCTAGTTACATAATGATGGTGCATATTTGATTTAAGCCATGCTGCATTTTTTCACAAGAAAGAGCATGAATTACAATAATTTAATTGCCTTTTGTTTGAAGTCAACCAGTAGGCATGTGAGTATGAAGTTATCGCGCCACGCCAATGTCTCAGGGTCAACAAACCACGGCTGTCACTCGGTGGTCGGCTGTAAACGCCGCTGAAATGTAGGCGAATTGTAATCTATTTTCTAAGTATCCAAATATTTGAAGACTCACCTTACTTTTAAATTGAAGCGTGAACCTGTGATGCTCGCTTATTTTTGTGAATAGTTTTCTGACTAACGGGAAACAAGGTATCCGATGATTAAACATTTCAGATGAAATCTATTAAAAAAAAAAAAAAATATGAGCTAAAATAAACGTGTCCACTTAATAATATAGCTCTGTCAGTGCTACCTGTCGTTCAATGTTTGCACTGCAGCCGCGAGTCAGAAACAGGCAGTAAGCATTCAAATTTGTATTGCATTGCTTCTCGCTGACCTTGAGGCAGACACAGTTCGATAGCGATTTGTCGCATTCAAGTTTTGCGTAAGCAAACCCCTTGCTGAAATAACCCCTTGATGAGGACTACGCAGTAAATGTTCTCTGTTGAGTCTTGAAACTTAAAAAGATCAAACAAGGAGTGTTTAAATCCTTCAGATATGTGGCTGAAAGCTCCTTTGAGATTTACTTCCAGTGCAAATGCCGAAAAGGTAATATACACTGGTCGTACTGTCCTGGCCGGTGACCTGAGATGAGGTGTCAGCCACTTGGAAGCTACTTGGAACAACCGGAAATTTGTGTGCGAAATCTCGATCAGCAGCCTATATATATATGATGCTTTTCTTTACATTTTCACAAATTGATGAATTGATGGCGCTGTCAGATGCATCACATCACAATGCTACAAAGTTAAGATTTAAAGGCTGTCCGAAAAAGTATGTTTCCTCTTCGTCCATACATTGTGATCGCGTCTTCCCAAAAGTTACAAATAACAGTCCAACAAAACCCATATCATGCCATGAGTACCGAGATCCCATACTCCACCGCTGGTGCGCCGCGGAATAATAGCTTTACCGTGCAATCTCTGGGGGCCGCCGCTCCTCGTGATTGCCTGCCACCTTCGTGTCAGCCGGGCATGGATGACGATACGGCCGGGCATGGATGACGATACGGCTGGGCATGGATGACGATACGGCCGGGCATGGATGACGATACGGCCGGGCATGGATGACGATACGGCCGGGCATGGGGATACGATATCGGCCCGGGCATGGTGGACGATAGCGGCGGCATGATGACGATAGCGGCGGCATGGATACGATACGGCCGGGCATGGATGACGTCGGTCGCGGCCGGGCATGGATCGGACGAACATGCCGGGCATGGATGACGATACGGCCGGCATGGTGGACGATACGGCCGGGCAATGGAATGACGATACGGCCGGGCATGGATGACGATACGGCCGGGCATGGATGACGATACAGCCGGGCATGGATGACGATACGGCCGGGCATGGTGGACGATACGGCCGGGCATGGATGACGATACGGCCGGGCATGGTGGACGATACGGCCGGGCATGGATGACGATACGGCCGGGCATGGGTGACGATACGGCCGGGCATGGATGACGATACGGCCGGGCATGGATCATCAATAGGCCGGAATACCGCCACTGTTTTATGTCGTCTTCCCTGGCACATGCCTTTATTGGACTCGTGTGCATAACAGTTTTTTATACCGAGCGTTGTAAGTAGGAGAAATGAATGTGCCGAGGGCAGCCGCATGATCTATCAATAGCTTGGAGGCAACCCATATTCGAAGCACTATAGCTATATTGCAGGATATGAATAACACAAGTATTCGGCTGTTCTGAACTTCATAGACGTAACAATATAGCATGTAGGGGATGCAATGCAATATACTAGCCGTTTACACGACGGAATATTTTGCGCGAAATGTTTAAAAACATTTTAAAATGTTTCAGTAGTAGCCGCTTTCATGATGGACTAATTTGCGAAAAAAATTCAAACCCTCGCCCTACGGGGCCGTTGGGCGAGGGTTAAAACACTTCTCGCAAATTAGTCCATCGTAAAGACGGCTACTTCTAAAACATTTTAAAACATTTTAAATGTTTTAAAACATTTTTCGCAAAATAAGCTATCGTGAAAACGCCTATTATTATATATGTCTTCATCAAGTGCGTGTGCAGATTATCTTCAAAGAGACAGTTCATTTAACCCTCGCACCGACGGGGGTCTGAGCTAACTTCGAACCGACGGGGGGGCGGATAACCGCCCCCCCCCCCAGAGATCTCCAAAACTACGCAACGTAGCGAAGAAGCAGAAAACGGCGGAGTAGGCCGTGATGAGGTACTAGCGGAAAATACTAGATAATTTAACAGGTCAATATGGAGGTCACCAGAGCGTCAAAAAATGGTCAAATTTTTCCCATATTTCGAGTAAATTGAGCACTGCTTCACATAATCCCGGGCTAGCTCATAACTAACCATAGCTTAAGATGCAGAATCCGACAGAAAGCACTGCATTGCTCTGAATACACTCTTTCGCTAGACATGTCCTCAGATTTGAGAATCAGTTAAAAATGTTACGGCTCCAGAGGTCAGCGAAGTTCAAATAATGCTTAATTTTTACTGAAAAAGTTTTTTGTTAATAACTCTTAAGTTTTAAAGGGTAGATCTTAGTCCATTTTGCCACCATCCGTGTTCTCACTCATCACGGCGCATTGAACCATATTGTTTGATCGTAAGCTAGGTGAAAAGCAAAATACCTGAACCTGAGTCATGTAAGGTCGAGTCAAATTTTATGTCTAATCGATGGAGGTTTGACAAAAAAACAGAATGTGAAAAACCACAAATAGCGTCTATCGTTAACGTAGAAAATGAAGTTAGTGTACAAAAACCCATTGTGACCTTCTGGCACAAGTTGGATTTGACCTTAACGAGGCACGGAAGAAAAATACATCTTGCATTTTCTTAAATTTGCTTCAGAAGTAAGGTGATTAGGATGAAAACTGGCACATTTAGCCAGGTTTTGTTCGATTGGTGCCATTTCAATTTTATCCAATAGACTGTATAAATGGAGGTTACAAAATTGACATGACCTCAGGTCACCGATAGAAAAATCCAAATAACGAACTGTACATATCGGAAGGCCTTATTACCACTGTGAGTTTCAAACTGTTTGGTTACCACTGTGGCTTTTGCAAGATGTCAAACTTACAAAGACGTGACTTGAGGTCAGGTCATTTAATGTGACCGACAACGTGACTGAAAGTTTAGGAAAGTAATTTTTTTTAGAAGGGTTGAATTGATGCCCAAATACAGCTATACAAAAATTGCGGGCGCTACGCGCCGCCGTTTTTCGCTAAGTCCGGAAAAAACCTGTGGGGGGGTGCGGATATTCCGCCCCCCCCGTCGTGCGAGGGTTAAATGTCAAAGCCAAAAGAATAGCAAAATGTGTTAATTCAGATGAAAAGCAAGTCAGGACTACAATTCGGTAATTAAAAGGTTTGGTTTTGTTTTAATTGCTCATAAAAAATCGTACTTGAATAAACAAACCTAATGCATTGCATGCCATGCCAAAACTGTACGCACTTAACTTGAAACACCTATCTTTTTCTCTTCTTCTTCTTCTTCTTCTAACAGGGTAAATATAGGCCCAACATTGTGGCATGAAAATTAAGAACCTTTTCTCTAGACTTCTCCCTTGCTACCACATTTAACCCAGGTATAAGTCAAACTGATGGGTGACCGATGGTGTGTTACTGTGTTGTGCCACCAGGTGCGCTGCAGTCGACGCCATGTCGTCAGTCAAGGTTGCCGTGAGGGTGCGCCCCTTCAACGCCCGCGAGATCGGCCGAGATTGTGGGGGCATCATCGAGATGGACGGCAACACCACCCGTGAGTGTGCCATCGGTCTGCAGAGAGATGTTACTGACCCTGCGGCAAGGACAGGCCAGGGCAGACCAGTTCCAGCCTCCAGGGCAACGGGCAGGGCAACGGGCAAGGCAACGGGCAAGGCAACGGGCAAGGCAACGGACAAGGCAACGGGCAAGGCAACGGGCAGGGCAACGGGGAGGGTAACGGGCAGGGTAACGGGCAGGGCAACGGGCAGGGCAACGGGCAGGGCAACGGGCAGGGCAACGGGCAGGGCAACGGGCAGGGCACCGGGCAGGGCACCGGGCAGGGCACCGGGCAGGGCACCGGGCAGGGCACCGAGCAGGGCACCGGGCAGGGCACCGGGCAGAGCACCGGGCAGGGCACCGGGCAGGGCACCGGGCAGGGCAGAGCAGGGCGGGGTATGACTGGTCAGTTGGGTGAGCAGAATAGGTTGGGGCAGAATATGATGACCAAGGCATGAGGAGTGAGTTGAGGGAGTTGCTTGCTAGGCTAAAAACGCAGTGCAAACGCAGTGCAAACGCAGTGCAAACGCAGTGCAAACGCAGTGCAAACGCAGTGCAGACGCAGTGCAGACGCAGTGCAGACGCAGTGCAGACGCAGTGCAGACGCAGTACAAACGCAGTGCAAGACGATGTGCCAACACGCAGTGCAAACCAAGTGCAAACGCCGTGCAAACGCAGTGCAAACGCAGTGCAAATGCAGTGCAAACGCAGTGCAAAGGCAGGGCAAACACAGTGCAAACGCAGTGCAAACGCAGGACAAATGCAGTGTGCTTTGAATTAGTTTTGAATGAGTGAAAAGGTGGACTATTGTACTGGATTTCGACCTTGCATACGCGGGGAAGCTGAAACATTTTCTCAGCAAGTTTGATGGATGCATGGAATTAAAGTCCCAGAATTATCACAAGTGAAAAATTGCATGACTTTAAGAAATGACAGAAATGTAATTTTGCTCGCTGTTCCACTCGCCGCTCGAGTGGCCTCCAGGGACCACTCGATCAAGCCGACTTGTTATATCATCAGATCAAGCCGACTTGTTATTAGATAAAGATGACTTCAGATCAGGAGGATCGTGGGAAACGTGCTTATTCCCTATTCACAAGTTTTGAGAACTGATGAAAGAAATTGCTGCAGAATAATCAACCAAATACTATATGGATCATCCATGAATACACTGGAATGTATTTGACTGACTGGGACAGTGCTTTTGAATCAAGACATCAAATGGGGCTGCGCTTGACCTTGCGACGTAGTGTCCTGGACCTCCAAAGGGACAGTGTTTGACTGACTGAGGCAGGGTCCCGACCCACCAGAGGTGAACGTCCCGACTGTGCGATAAGTGTTCAGTGACTGACCAGCTGGGGTGAATAACTGAACGACGAATGTCTGGTCAGGCTCAGAGACAGTTCTGTGTTTCATCTGGATCATGTCTGGATCGCATTTGGATCATGTGACATGTCTGGATCGCATCTGGAGCATATATGGATCGCATCTGGAGGATGTCTGGATCGTAACTGGGGATTGGGTGCTCGGTACATTAAATGGTGGGTGTTCTTTATCGCCGAGGTGACCAGGGTTAGCGGCTGATGATGGTCAGTGTGCTCGGTACATTAAAATGGTGGGTGGTTTCTGTTGTGGTAATTCGTGCGAGCAGTGAACCAGGTTAGCGTCTGATGATGGTCCAGTGGTGCTCGGTACATTAAATGTGGCGTCTGTTCTTGTTGTATTCGCTGCCCGAGACATGGTGACACCGTTAGGGCTGATGATGGTCCAGTGGATGGTCGGTAAATTAAATGGTGGGTGTCTTTTCGTCGAGGTGACCAGGGTTACGGTCTGATGAGTGGCCAGTGCTGAGGTCGGTAACATTAAATGAGTGGGTGTTTCTTTTCGCCGAGGGTGACCAGGTTATGCGGCGTGAACAGATTGGCCGTGGAGGTCGGTACATTAAATGGTGGGTGTTCTTTATCGCCGAGGTGACCAGGGTTAGCGGCTGACGATGGTCAGTGGAGGTCGGTAGCTGTGGCTGGCAGAATCCAGAAGTGATGGCAAGGGGTGATTAGTCAGGGCTCTGCCGGTGGTCGCCTGGTCAGGGGTGGTGGTCGGGGGGCGGTGGTCGGGGGCGGTGGTCGGGGCGGTGGTCAGGGCTCAGCCGGTGGCCGCTGGTCGGGGGCGGTGGTCGGGACTCAGCCAGTGGCCGCTGGTCGGCTGGTCGGGGGCGGTGGTGGCGGTCGGGGCTCGACCGGAACCGGAGCTGCCGTTGATCGATGCTGGTGACGCCGTCTGGCCCGGCCCGGGGCCGGTCCAGCCGACTCCCCCTTGGCGCCGAGTGACTTCATTTCGGACGATCCCCCCCCTCCCTCCCCATCCCAACCCCACTGCTCCGCCCGCACTGTGCGAGTCCCACTGAATCATCACTGTCTAACATTAACTGCTGGAAGCTCCGGAGTGCACCCGAAGCTGCTGCGTTTTCTCCATACACATGAGTGTGTTGACAAAAATAGCAGAAGAGTACCTATCGCACGTCTGTGTATCGCAAGTCATTTGGCTAAATTAAACCAATATTTTAACCCTCGCCTTACGTGCCTGATAACCCCTACTTTTTTATTGATTTACTGTTTACACATCCGGTGCATCTTGTTGATGTTTTTAGTAGCTGAGCTAACAACAATTAAGCGTATCTTATCAAACTTTGAAGGGTATACGACTATAAAATCGCGACTTATGACCTTTTCGTCGAGGTCTTGTTAGACCACAATGGGCCTTTGTCCTGACCCCAAAGGTCACCAAATGACCTAAATACTCAAATTGGATGCTTTTTTATTATCTTTATGACAGACAACACGCTACCGCTTATGGTATCCCCCTATCTCTCCGTTCGGAAGTTATACTACCCGCTATACTTATACTATAATTTTGTGACGTGGTCTCGAGTCTAGGTTTCAATCTTTGGTTTAGATTCAGTCTTTGGAGCGGTAAGTCGACGTTTTTACCTCAATCTAAAAATTACATACTGTTAGATGTTCCTCTCATGACAAGACCAAACATGTTGGTTCTTAACTGCATTACTCTTATTGCTGCTTTGGTTTGGGAGTTAACACCCAGCTATACAAGTTGACGTTGTTCCGTACGTTGTGACAAGCGTTTTGCAACACAGCTGTCACAACGTTGTGAAAGTGTAATTTTGTAGACTCCCGAGGAAGTTGTCACCAACATTCACTTGTGGAACGCTCGCAAAACGTTGAATATCAACGCTTGCTACATCACGTTACTGTTTGACAAGCGTAGCCAACGTGCCGTAACGTCTGGTCGATCATTTAATTCAAGTAGATGGTGAATAAATGCTATCCGATAGTTTAAGATAATTATACCACATTGCGAAGCTGTTCTCCCAAGTACTAGATACAAGTGGTGACATTCGTAACGATATCAACGTTGTTGTTAACGTTTATAATCAGCTAACCGGTTTTATTACAACGTTTTTCCTTCACAACATTCCCACGACGTTGTCGCAATGTTGTTAAAAACGTAAAATTCCAACTGAATCTTTTCTAAATCAGACGTTGTGTTACACACACGGTATCTGTTACCTGGGAAGGGGGCCTTTCAGCCCCCTCCTTGTAGGGCGAAGGTGAGAAAAGCCCCCGTAGGGCGTGGGTTATAGCTAACTAAAGAACTCTGAGCTGTTGCAATAACCAGTCTTCAAATGGTAAGTTAAATGGTAAGTTAAACTTTTTGCAGTTTCAATTATCTTAATTAGCTTTTTGCAGTTTCAATTATCTTACCTAATGTGGTTCTTGGTCTCAATGAGCATTTTCCTTGAAGACCATGCACGTGGGATATCTTGGTCACGCCTCTGACTTGTGTTGCCTCTGCCAGCACAGCGTGATACAATTATATATCTACTCCTAACGGATGTTGCTAAATTAATTAGAGCTACATGCCGCATAAGTATAAACTGGAATGATCAATAACATGACAATATTGTTTTATGTAGGCAATGACCGAAATTAGCGAAATGAGCTTTTGGTGTTATACAGGGGTGAAGATCCTTCAGTTGGAGGGGCTTCAGCTCCCGACTTGGCTTCGAGACTCCCTCTCCCTCCTCCACTTGTCAGGAGGAAGTGTTGATCAAAAAATATGTGAAGAAATATGTATTTTGTGGATTTTGATAGTACTTAAAGCGACTTTTCCCAGCACAGCCCCCCCCCCACACGTTTCTAGAGGAGCTACCGTCTCTGGTGCTAAAACATCGTCAATATTAAATCTTGAAGATGTTGTAACAACGAAAGCTCGACTCCCTAACCTGGGCCATTGCGTACTTCAAAAAATAAAGATTGTCGTGTTACTGATCATTGCTGATCACTCCAGTTTATGTTTACTTCACCACTATGGCAAGTAGAGCCGTCTCACATATATTACAATTCGTTTCGAAACCGGCGACACAGCATATGTGCTGAAACACACAAATCCCAGTAAGTTACCGAGAAAGCCGGCTTGTTCTAGATTGTTCTAGAAAATACCATTTTGTTCGAGAAGTCGTGCAGCGGTGCGGAAGGCTGCAGTGTTCTAGTTAGCTCGGTTCGCTGAGCTGACGGTGCAAAAGTGGTCTGGATCAGGATCCGCCTCATCCACTCTCTGGCTTCCGCCGCTCCGACGGCCATCCATCGCAGAAATCCCTGTCTGGAAACGGGGTTAAGCTGTCAATCGTGCCGCTGCCAACGGCCGACAATCGCAATCGCAATGTCGCTCCCAGGCGATCTATTCCGGGCTGCAGATTATTGAAATGGCCGGCTGATATGGCACCGGATGAAGTCGTAAAGGCGTCGAAGTTCTGCATTGCAGCTTATTTACGCCGTGTTAAAGGAACTGTCCCACTTTAACATTATATTTGAGTTGAGATAGCCATTTTCCGTGCTAGGCATTGCAATTATGTATAGTATAAGTTCAAACAACCACCGAAGTCGAATCACAAATAAATTTGAGTATGGTTTTGACATCTGTAACATTCCCAGTCTCTAGTGTATTTGAACGGGGATCCTGAGCCGATGACGTCGTCACTCTTTACTAAATGTTGATGATAGTCGAATTGTTTTACATTTGGCCATACATTAGCCGTAAATATGGCAGCGTGAAGGTTTTCTCAGTTCCCGAAATTCCTTCATATTACATCATCAGTCCTAATATTAAAGGGAATGTTTCACATTAACATATGATTTGAGTTGAGATGGCCAAGTTGTTGGATTTCCATTGAATTGAAGTATTGTAAGAGTTAAAATCACCATCACAAAGAGGTCTAAGTCGAAAGTAAATTTCAGATATTTGGTTTTGACATCTGCTCAAAAAATATAAGCGGCCGCTAAAGTGGTATTAGGGTAGTCCTTAATATGCCGATGTCGTCATCCCCTTTTTATTCATATTCGATGAAAAGTAGGACTCTTTTGTTTTAACATTTGGGCTATACATATGGTCAATACACTAGTCATACATATGCAGCCGTGAAGTTTTTCTATTGTCCAAAAAATTCCTTCATTTTGAACGTCATCAGCCCAAATACTAAAACTTAGCTTTTTCATGATTAAATTGAGCACTGCTGTTGGAAATCAATGTCAGAATCGGTGTTGCGTGCAAGCAATTATCTTCATATTTTGCACCACAGTCGGCGTACATTGGACAATCTTTTCAGAAAGTTGAAACATTTCCCTTGTAAAACTTAACTTTATGAATTGGAGCACTGTTTGTGAGAAACAAATGGCAATAATCGGTTCGGCAGCAATACTTATATTTAACTACCACAGCGGCGTACATTTTGGAAATTTTTGAGAAGGGTGGGACAAGTCCCCTTTAGAAGGGAAATAATCACCTTTCTATGTTGGTTGGCATAATCTGGTTTTGGCCCTTCCGGTGATGGTATGATGCAAGAGATTTAATTTAAATTTAAGAATTAAATAGAAATTAATGCCCTCATTCCAATGCTGTAAAAGTTTTTTTATCACTAAAATAAGTCATATATCTTCTTTCGAAACTCATGAAGCCAGTTGTTTGCCCATCACTATCGAAGCGCGCCATATATGGCGCCGGTGTTTCGAAGTTGTTCGACGCTGGACAATGTCCCTGCCAACAAATCGCCGACACTAGAATAATTATGTTTAGTTCTCAAGTTAATTTTTCCAATTGAATTACCAATGTTGGATTGTCTTTCGAGCTATTTTGGGAAAAAAATATTTGGCGATGATGATATAAACCAAAGTCTTGTTCACAGCCAGAGACAAAGTTAAGTACAACTTTTAATACTGAAAATGTATGAAACATTTTTCAAAACCAGTACCGCTTGGCCGCCATAGGGACCCAAGTTAAACTGATAATATGTTTTCCTTGTTTATTCAATGGCTATCAAATGTATAGGATCGCCGGTAATATTATCGAAACAAGCAGGATCGAAGACTATATTTTCCCTCCTCTTGCGTTAAGAAAACAATGACGGGAAAAGCCGCAGTTTGAATGAGATCCACTAAGTACTTGCAAGCAGCCGGCAAAGTACCTCGGTCATTGAAAGCGTGAATCGCTTATCATACTTTAACTTGAAATATGCTCTTAGTAGATAATGTTTTTTATGGCAAAACTGTGATTGAATTTAACATTATATTTTGGTTCTATCTTGTCGATTTCAAGTGTTAACGTCTTTTGTTTTTTATAAGTGTAAATTATTTTCCCCTTTAACAAAAAGAAATTCATTTTTTAGCAAAAATGGCATAAAGTGGTTGTGGTAAGTAGTGAGCCTACTTCGCTCTTCGGGCGTCCTTCCGCTATATAAGCCCGGCCTGTGACTCTCTACCTCAGTTGAGGGGTATACCGTGCCTGTTGACCTCTAACCTCAGGAGGGGTAACCGGCCTGTGATCCTACCTCAGGAGGGGTATAATTCCGGCTGTGCCTACTCAGGAGGGTATACCTGGCCTGTGGACCCTTACCTCAGGAGGAGGTATTAACCGGCCCTTGTGACCCTACTCTCAAGGAGGGGTATTATCCGGCCTGCGACCCTACCATCAGGAGGGATAATAACCGGCCTGTGACTACTCAAGGAGGGGTATTTCCGGCCTGCGATCTGCTACCTCAGGAGGGGTATACCCGGCCTTGTGACCCACCGTCAGGATGGGGTATATATTCCGTGCCTGTGAACCCTACTCATGGAGGGTACTACCGGCTGTGACCCTGACCTCAGGAGGGGTATACAACCGGCCTGCGACCCTTATCCTCAGGAGGGTATACGGGCCTGCGACCTCTACCTCAGTGAGGGGTAATACCTGGCCTGTGACCCTAACCTTCAGTAGGGGGTATATCCCGGCTTCTGCGACTCCCCCCCTACTTGTCAGGAGGGGTATAACCGGCCTGTGACCCGTGACCTCAGGAGGGTGTATACCGGCCTGCCGACCACTAGACCTCAGGAGGGGTAGATCCGGCCTGTGTATCCCTACCTAGGAATTGGGGTTACCGGCCTGGACTCTACCTCAGAGGGGTCATAGACCGGGCCTGTTGCACGCCTACCGTCAGGAGGGTATACCGGCCTGTGACCCTACCTTCAGGAGGGTTATATGCCGGCCGTGTGACCGCTAACCTCAGGTAGGGGTATACGGCCTTGCCCTCCTCAGGAGGGGTATTAACGCCTGTGAACCCTACTCGTCATGAGGGGTATAGCCGGCCCTTGCGACTCTACCTCAGGAGGGTAGTACCGGCCTGTGACTCCTTACTCGGAGGGGTATACCGGGCCCCTGTGACCCCTAAGCCGTCAGGAGGGGTATATCCGGCCTGTGACCCTAACCTCAGTGAGGGTATATTCCGGCCTGTGACCCTATCCTCATGGAGGGTATACCGGCCTGCGACTTCTACCTCTAGGAGGGGTATGATCCAGGCCTGCGGCTCTACCTCAATGAGGGGTATACCGGCCTGCGACGCCTAGCCTCAGTGAGGGGTATACCCCGGCCCCCTTGTGTCCTACCTCAGGAAGGTGGTATATCCGGGTCCGCGACTTCTATCGTCTAGGAGGGGTATATCCGGCCTGTGCCCTCACCTCAGGAGGGTAATACCGGCCTGGACCCATACCTCATGGGTGGGTATACCGGCTGTGACCCTTTACTCTCATGGAAAGGGGTAATAACCGGAACTGTGACCCTACCTCAGGAGAGGGTATACCCGGCCTGTGACCCTACCTCAGGTAGGGGTAGTATCCCGGCCTGTGACCCTACCTCAGGAGGGGTATACCGGCCTGTGACCCTACCTCAGGAGGGCTTTACCGGCCTGTGACCCTACCTCAGGAGGGGTATACCGGCCTGTGACCCTACCTCAGGAGGGGTCAGTCTTGGCTCGTCATTGTCGCTGTTTTCTGGACCAACATACACCGGTTCGGAACGAACCGCGGTATGTGTGACATGCCCTTCTCTAACCAGATTTACTGGAAGACTACTTAACAGACTGAGAAGACTACTTAATAGACTGATGTCTTTTGCAATGTAGTATAAACAAATGTTGTTGACGCTGGGTGAGATAACGATTATTTTCCCATTTAAACTCTACATGTTTTTGTTGCCTTTTATGCACAATAATGTGAACGTGTTGACCAGCATCAAGGTAAGAAAGGGTGTATAATAGAGAACCAGTAATTTAGAAAAATTGACTGCGAGGACTTTCTCATAAGTTTAAACAAATTTAGCATCGAACTTATGGGAAATACACTGAAAGTGGTATCATATAATGTGCAATGAGCTGCACATCATTTAGCTCTGAATGTTGCATACGGTCCCAATGAATATGCTTAGAATGCGTGCTCATCACCATATCTATAGTATCACTGCAATGATTATGGTAAACGTGAGTCTATATGTGCACATGAACTTCCTCACAAAACTTGTGCTCACTCGAGAGCATAGTGTGTCTCAAAATTATACCTGCTAAAATATCATCCCCTGCTGGCCACATTACCAGAGCCGAACAGTGCCGTGTCGGCTGCTGAAAACGCACTTCTTAACACTCGGTGATTAGACACTGTCGATTCCCATCTGAGGAAATCACCCGCTGACAATCTCCTGGTGCATCCCCTCGGTCAATACCATTCCCTCTGGTGCATCCCTCGGTCATCCCATCCCCCTTCAATACAAAAAAAAACATCCCCGATCCCATTCACTGTCCACCCTCCCTGTCATCCTGCCCACCTCGTTTCTCGGTGAGGGCCATTCAGAGCCGCAGCGGAGTGCCAGCCGGTGCCAGCGCCGCCCTGATGAGATGAGGCTCCTCCGAAGCGGCCGGACAAACAGCCGGTGACACTGCGTCTGGATCGATGGGACACCTTCTATAGACTGCGGCGACACACTGCCAGCCCGTGCCGTCCCAGAGCAGGGTCGTGTCTCTGACGGTGTCACGGGGACTGTTGTATGCCGGGTCGTGTCTCTGATGGTGTCACGGGGACTGTTGTAGGGCTGGAGATGGCTCTGAAGCTGTGTGTGTGTAACCCAGAGCAGGGTCGTGTCTCTGACGGAGTCACGGGGACAGTTGTAGGGCTGGAGATGGCTCTGAAGCTGTGTGTGTAATGCGTCTGTAGGAGACTGCGAGCAGTTGTGGCTAAATTCCATGCTACTGGTTGTAAATTGCGTGTCTTACAGCGAAGTATTGACGTTTTGAGAGGTTTCCGATGGTTAATACATCAGGTTTGCCATGTGGCGCCTAGCATTTACCGTCGCATGTATTTTATTGTCAAGCTTCATTCACACAATTTTAGCTTAGCGTATTGCTTGTTTTTCACGCAGGTAGTGAATATAAAATAGTAGGTATCGGTATGTAAGTAAATATTGTCTTGGTCAAATAATATTTACTTACATTTATACTTATATTTATAAGGTCAAAGGTTGCTTTACTGCACAGGAAGCACGCTAATGAATGTATGCTTGTGTGATCTTTTACAGTCATTACAAACCCGAAGCAGATCAACGATAATATCAAGAGCTTCAATTTCGACTACTCCTACTGGTCCATCGAGGTAAGTCAATGAAAAGCTTAAATGTTGCTTTCGCCAACATCAGGGTAGAATCAAATTTAGAATCTCCGTGTATATGCTTTTGCACGAAAAAAATCATCAATTTCTATACTTGCAAATATCATGTTTTGTATCAACTCGCAGCTTATCCAAATTCCCTGAACAGTGACTGCATGAAAGACAAAGGCACGGTGTTTGCGCTGTACAGGCGCTGTGTCAGGTCGTTCCCGCTATCTGCTTCGGTATCGACCCGATTTATGATACCGATATGAGATTGTTTGTTTGAGCTAGGCAAACATGTGCTGTTTTTACTTGTGAGTGACGACCAGGATCTAGCGGACACGACCTTTAGCAAGCACTTGCCTTTTCTTAGAAGTAGAACAAAGCGATATTACTTGGTCAATGTGGAAGTCTGAGTGATCTGTAGTAAAACAAATAATTTGATCTGAACAATACTTGGACCAGCATTTTTAAGTAGCAGCTTTGCTTTGCCACATCTAATACATGTCCCATAGCTCACAGTAAACACAATCACACGGTGGTATGAGGTTTCAGGTTTCATATCAAGTGGGTAGCTCGAACTGACCATTAAGCTTACCTATAGGTCGCAAAACTAGGGTCTAAATCTATTATTGTTTTCATTTTGTTGTTTTACAGGTGGCTTCTATCATATCAATGGTTCTAAAGACAAAACATTGCTCTAAAAACTATCAGTCTAATATCAATAACTTTTGATAAAGTCTTGTCAAACGAGCTTAAACTACGGTTATGGCCTAACGGGCCTGACAATGACGAAACAAATCGACACACCGCCAACTGCCTGTCACCAGACCGAGCAGCTCGTTTTCTGACTGAATTCCCGGCACGCCGTCACGCTGACCGAATTTCTGGGTCATTCTGTCCCGTCTGACTTCCAGTCCTGGTCTGATATGGATTGTCCGGATCTGCGCCTGTCCCATTATTTGACTCGCCATCTTCTGGCGTTATACCGGCGTGGGCGTGTCTTTGGACTTGTGACGTCATAGCTGTCCCTACAGAAGTAATGTCATGCTGAGATCACTGAAGTCATCCCTGCCTCTATCTGTGCTATATCATGATAGCCTATTTTAAACTCGTGGCGATCCAATCTTAGCCATGACGTCACTAGTGCAAAAGTTAGTCGCACGCGGGTTATTCTGGATGCACTGAGTACATTTAAGGTCACGATTTAGACTCAGTATCGAATGATCTTAACAGAACTATGCTCCTAGCCAAATATATCCCAGATGTAAGATGCTCTGAATTATTATAGCAAGAATGCCGCAGGGCAAGTTTCTCTCCGCCAAAACAGCAGAAAGATCGAAATTATATATCTACTGATAGCAAGTGGACATGACTTCCCCGGTAGGGCGTACTGGGGTTGGACAGGTGGACGAATCTGGGCGGGCTGTACCGTGGCGGCGGTCGCAGTTAAATGTTTTTCTTCTTTCAACAAAGTGTTTTGATTTAAGTTTTTGCTTTGCTCCTTTCTGCTTTATGTTTACAGGCTACTTCATTTGTTGTTAAATAAACATCCTGATGATCATGAAAATGATATATGATTTATCTTCCTCTTTGCAAAGCCTCATGCTTCTTAGACCGTATGACGTTCCCTGTACGTTATTCTATGACCGTGCCCTGCTCCACAATATGGTAATGCAATGTTGCATAATGTTATGTGAAATGACTCCTAAAGTACTGACGATAACACTTATTGCGTTCTTTCCAGCCCACGGCACCTCAATTCGCTTCGCAGGAGATGGTTTATCAAGACATTGGCGTCGAAATGCTTGACCATGCATTTCAAGGTAAGACAAAGGCGAAATGATTCAGCGCGTTGTGATGTTGTCTGTTGTTTGTTTTTCTGTTTGTTTCTGGGCCAAAATATGAAAATCAATCTTGTCTTCTCTGATTTGTGCTTAATCAGCGCTTCTTACTTTTTCTTTATTTTGGATTTGACTTAGTTATGTTTTTCTCAATTCGAAGTATTTCGTAAAAAGAGCATTGTAGGGGCTTCAATGCTCTTTTACGAAATACTTCGAATCGAGAAAAACATAACTATCTCAGCTAATCGGTGATGTTTTCTAGAGATGCAAGCTATCACGCACACATGCTCACATGCGATAGTATATGCATTTATCTCACGCCAAATATCGTCTCTTTTTCCCCTTGCATTCAAAACTAATGCTTACAGAAGCACTGTCTGACATTGTGTGTGCTACTTGGCCTGCCGTCTTAAAGTAGCATCAGTCTCCACCTCCGTCAGGCTGGAGCTCCACCCACCAAAGCATAATCCTATTTTATTATATAATTTTGTATCTATTAGTAATATTATTATATACAACTATTTTAACTAATACAGGCAGATGAAACTGCATCTGTCATATTGCGTATTTTGTGTTACTGTAATCACTTCTGTAGCGGTTTAACCGCTACACTTCTACAGCAGCTCTTCTCGATAAAACGTTTTTAATCATCGCTTAAACTAAAAAATATAAAATGCTTCACAAAATTATTTAATATATTTACCAAATGGTTTGCCACCAACGCTCAGCTCGGTCGTGAAGGCGTGGAAAGCCACCACAAAATCACCGACTTTCAAAGTTGTTCCCACATTCTCCCGTTGCGACTAGTCATATCACTTTCAACTTTCACAGTAAGCCGCCCCCCCCCCACAAATGCCTCAGAACTTCCACGCGCGAGGGCTGACTATCCGGATGTCGTCGGCAGCTATTATCGTTGCCATGGTGACGAGAGCCACCACCAGAGTCGTCTGGTGTCGCAAAACTGTCCCGTGTGCGAAGCCAGTAATGGCGCCCGGACCGTCTGGGATCTCCTCAGATTTATCGTAGAGAAGTAGATCTGCGATTCGGAGCAGGACAGGACCAGACACGGTGATGGCCTTCAGACAGACATGGAGATTGTGAAAGAGGTTATTGAGAGACGTCTAGGGTATTTTTTTATAAGCCGCCATCCATTAATTGGCAGCTTAGAAAAAAAAATGAGTTGGATGATGGTGGTTGAGCACATGTAGTGGAAGATAAAGCAAGCTGCTGTAACTAAGATATGAATTAACTCTTCGGAAAATAAATACATTCATATTTCAAGCTTTATGTTGTTGATGTTATTTCAAGATTTCTGCAGAAGCTATATTTGTACACAAAGGTTCAAAGCATGTTTAATTCGCTGAGCTAAAACTGGTGCGCATTAGCGTCGGAGCAAACGAATTTCATCCTCCATTCTAAAACTGGCCTTGACTCAAAGTCGGTTGAATAGCTGGGACTATCTATGGCTCTTTGACCAATTCACCGCATTTTGAAATGCCGGATATTTCTGGACCGGCGTTGTGAAAGAAGATGGGACAGCCACGGAATTTTCAGCACGCCTTCTTTTCAGCTCTATGCTTGGTATTCTGTGGCGGTGCCCGGGGGCCGCACGTGCGGTGACGAACCTATCCGTAATAAGACCAGCAGACACACACACACACACACACACACACACACACACACACACACACACACACACACACAGACACACACGCGCGCGCGCGCGCACAGGGGAGCTGCGGGGAGGAGGACGAGGAGAGCCTGACCTGGTACACAGGGAAACTGCGGTGGGGACTCAGCTCCGCTGCAAAAAAGACTACACAACTTACCACATAACTGCGGTAACTGCTAAATTCATGCCATGAAATCAACAAATAAAAACATCTGCTTATCAAATGTCACTGACCTCGGACCAGCGGTGTTCATGAGAGGTTTCCAATGAGCCTTTTTAATATTGTTTATAGTATGCATTCAAAAGTTCCTGAACTCGTGTAGAAAGTTTCGGTCATTTGTTAATCTGATCAACAGCCCAGAGGCCGCATGGCCGAGCTGTTTGGACTCATCTCATCAGTAAACAGAAGGGTGTGTCATCAGTAACAAAACCAAGTGCCACAAATAAATTCCTTGGTGCTGGAGCCCAAAAGTACACGGCATCACAAAAGTTCCTCCCAGAAACT
>VOPJ01010636.1:0-32123 GCA_014673585.1 Semibalanus balanoides
CGAACAATATTTATCGAGGGCCGTCTTGCCCTTTCCCAGACTTAATAAATTGCTACCGTGGATAAAATGGGAAGAGGACTCTTGCAGGTTAGAACTGGTGGCATCATTCATAGAATACAATAAGTGATATAAACAAACGCGTACTGGTTTTATCTTCACGGAATATGAGCTATAGATGACTTGATGATATCTATTTAAATGTATAAGTTTGTTGAAATATGATTCAGGTGCTTGACATGTAAGAACTTTTAGAATACAACAGAAAATCTTTACATAAATTGTTAAAATAGCTCCGTTTAATTGAAGTGTATATACAACAATGACATTGCATATTTGTAGTATCCTATTTAAAGGGAAGAGTTCACCTTTAACATGGGGTTTTCAAATAAGATAGTGCAGATTTGTAGAGCAGATCGATAAATGGGTTGTGGTAAAATAGTTACCTCACTACGCCAAGTAATTTCGACACAGGACTAGTGGACCCCTTTGTAGAATTAAAAATTTCAGGGTGCTTTTAGGGCACAAAAACTTAACCGTCACTTAAAAACTTGTGTTTGCGTTAACAAGCAGCCTGCGTAATATATAATATATATATATATATTATATATTATATATAGTTATATTATATATTATATATATTTATATGATCATAGTATTATATATATATGTATATATATATACGTATATATATATAGATATATATGTTATATTATATAATGTATATATATATATATTATATTGCGGAACTTGGGAAGATGGTTGTTTTGTAAGTCATATTTCGTAAATTGCACGGCTGCTGTGCAATTGATGCTGACGTCTCCCTGTTCTGCTCGGGAGTGATTCTTATTGCTGTTAGTATCTTTGGTGTTAGTTGCTAAAAAGTAAACGCATCACATTATGAAAAGAAAGATTGCGTAAGAAAATATCATATTCGGACCGGTTTCGATTTAACTTTAAATCATCGTCAGCGCATTCAACATGTACAGTCGGTCTATTATGTATCTTCCCTTTTTTGTTTCTAAAACTCATCTAATCTCACTTCTCACCTATATGAAGAACTGATACAAGAGAACAAGTGGTACATACCTAGGTAGGTACCACATGTTCCCTTAAATAAGTCCTTAATGTACACAGAAGTGAAATTAGATTAGTGCTATAAACTAAAAAGGGTAGATACATAATAGACCGACTTAATTGGCACAATCACAATAACATATAAGGTTAATCACACAAACACTTCAATTATCTATATCTAATTATCGTAAGTTAACCATTTTGAATATATATGTCTCGTTATCTCTCCAATTGCTAGATAGATTTCTATTTCTATTCTAATTCTAGAATAGAATAGAATCCAAATCTATATATTCTAGAATATAGGTAAATATATATTATAATTTATCTCCACGTCTACATATGTATGACGTCATACATTGTCATGAAATTGTGTGATATAGCCATGAAAGAGAAAGGAGAAGCATGCCCATTTTTCGACGGACATCCATCTATCGTCCAATCAAATGTCACATTCGTCTTTCAGCTCAAAATACCCTGTATGGTTAAATTTCCAGACAACTTTCAAGGTGACCCTTCAAGTAGCCTGCTCTTTTAATCCAGAACTACGGCGCCTTCTTCACTGGTAACATAAGAATAAAAAAATAGTATGCTGAAACGTAGAGGCTCAATTATGGAAATATGTATTGGCAGACAAGGTTTTGGCTCTGAGAGCCTTATTTACTGTGTTGTGTAACATAAGACGTTAGGATGAGATAAGATAAAAGGGATGTAAAATTTCCTCGGTGTTATAAAGTTACCGTTTACATATTGATAAGTGTAACCATTTACCGGATTGGTCGAACACTAGATTAATCGATTATAATTTGAAAAGCATGCACACGAAAAATGATAAAAGGAGCACACATTTTAGCTCGCAATACATTTAATGCAAGCGGTGAGTTCATGACATGGGCTTCGATCGCAGCAAATTTGGTGGTTGGTTAGATAATTTTACCTTCTATAAAAAACATGTGATTTTAGACGGCTTACTAACAGTTTTGCTTATGTTACGCGACACAGTAAACAAGACTCCCAGAGCCGGAAACTTTGTGCACTAATACACATTTATGCATTTCAGCCTCTCTGTTCCTTCACATTCGTAGTTGTCAGAATGCCATACATTAGCACACACAAGCTGAATGAAAAAAACATCAAACCTAGTGATCTGTCAAAAATCCTTCTAGTGCCACACAACCTCACGTCCAAACTTGTTAAGCGCAGCTTAAATTGGCTCATTTCTTATGCGCTCCAAATCAGTGCGTTATGTCAAATTGCCATTCGCCGCCGAGTTCGGGCCAAGATAGCACCAGGATCCATGGGCCAATATTCACAGGAGGCCGCTATCTCAGCCCAATCACACAAATCGGGCCGGACAGACCAATGATGGGCTGCGGGCAGGCTCACCCAGGGGACCTCATCTCTGCCACCGTCACTGGCGACACACTCGGAGTGCTCGGTGACGTCATTGGTGACGTCATATGAGGCGTCGTTCGTGCCGAGTCGGCGGGTTCAAAGTAGCCAAATATGCGATCCTTTCGTGGAGATGGAATGAGCTTTTCCGAGAGTGAGGACAAGACGAATGGAGCTGCTCCGTCGCTGAGATGAAGCTCCATTCGTCAAGTGTGTTCACCTTGTTATGAATAGCCAGGGCCCGCTGATCTGTCATGCCCAGGCACCTATGTGGCTATGACGAAATGTGGCGTTTCGTTTGATTTGGCTTTTGCCAGATATGCTGATGATAAATGATGGTTACATTCGCCAAGGAGAAATATGAAAATGGCTGAACTTATCTATCAGGAGTATGGTATACACTGCGCTGCGGATCTTTAACTACAAATGTTGTGCTATGCACCGGAATGATGAATTTATGATGGGCATGGTTGCATAAACTATTCTCTGAAAATTGCCTGAGCATAACCGTAAATGTTACAAAAAATTATAACTGTTTGTTAATTTACGTATTGTAACTTAACTTGCTACTATTGCATAATTATCAGTTCGATCTCTATTAAGTTTGTCTTACATTTCGACAAAGTTTGTCACTGACTAGTTGTTAACAAGCATTAAAAGGAATAGTTCACCTTCAACATGGGGTTTTGAACTGAGATAGCACATTTGTAGAGCAGATAGATAAATGAGTTTGGGCTCAAGAATAAACTCTCATACGTTAAGTAATTTCGACACAGGACTATAGTGATTAGTGGGCCCCTTTTAGAAGACAAAGTTTAATTTCCCAAAAACTTCGGCGGTAGTAATAACCAAGGCGATATCAATAAGGTGAGGGCGTCTGAGCTTGGTCACGTGACCATGAGCGAACGTGCGTTTGTGGTGAGCATTTCCAGTTGAGTTTTGGGTCATTCGCGTTTTCTCCGCAATGGGAAAACATTGGTAAATTTGAACATTTTTATCTAATGATTTTTCATAACATTATCCTCACCCTTTACAAAATAATTGATTGGTGAATATATTTGATCTAGCCTTCCTATGGTGGTAAATATATAGTCTTATCATTGTATTTACCAATTAATAACAGTTTCAATGCAAACGAAATCCTGGGTAAAGTCACGTGACTGACGCCCAACACGTAATAACTTCGAGTAACTTCTAACTAACTGTAGGTAACTTCGACACAGGACCAGTGGCATCCTTTTAGAAGAGGTAATTATTTCACTACAAGTACAACCTATTTTTATCTGCTCTACAAATCCACTATCTCAGTTAATGACCCTTAAAGGTGAACTATTCACTTTAAACTGGGAAAAGGTATTACGAGCAGGATTTTATTCATGATACGCATCATAATGCATTGATTACAGTCAAGCAATTGGTGCAAAAGTGCTAAAGCACTTAATGCACAGCATTGGGTAACATTATATGCAAGTTTGCTGATTACGAGGAAGCGTCAATCACATTCGAGAGAATGCAATCAACACATAATTTAATATTTAAATGCTATACAAATTCAGGAATGAGATTCGAAAACACTAGGAGAACCTAAAATGTAATTGTTGCATAAGCCTCAGGATATCCTTGTTATCCTCCCGAATGCCGGTCCTATATATCCTCGCTCACGCCCACGCTAACCCGCAACTGGTGGTCGCCTGTCTCTGCGCCTGTGTTTGCGGCTTTCGTCACCAATCACTGGTCAATGGTCATTTCGGCCAAAAGGGATCCGGTGCCGAAGTGACTCGAACCCAGTTGCCAGGGTGGTTGAAATATCAACCATTTTCCCAATAAATTGAGCCGCGTATCTGGAAGAACTTATAATTATTTCATTTAAATGGTACTATATGGTAATCATACAATTTCTCTTCCAATTTGTGCTGAAGCGCAGTCACTCAACAAACATCGGCCCACTTCAGAACCAGTTTGACTAATAACTGGCTCTCCAGCATTGTCGGCTTCAGTTTGCAATGCAGAAGAATCACGGTTCGGAATGGAATACCGAATGAGCTGAATGTGAGCTGAAATGAGCATGCTGAATGATCCCCACTGAAGCTAACACTGTTGAAACGGGTGCGACTGGAGCCCTACTGGGCGCCAATTGACTTCTGACAGGACCTTAATGTCCCTCATCCTGTCTCTCTCCTCCGCGACGCTGTGCCCAACCGATTCTCACCGCCGCCGTGCTGGCTCCGTCTCTTGACGGAGGAGCCGTTAGTGTCAGACGCACGAGCGAGCTCATCAGCCTCAGCAGCGGATGGTTCATTACCGAGTATCCCGAGTTTCGGCACCAGAGATGAAAGATTATGACGCCAACTGCCCGCCGCGGAAACTAAATCGGCTGAGTAGCCGCACAAATCAGACAGGGCGTCTAACAAGTCAGGTTTCGTCAGCACAATTCGATTCAGTGTCATGGCATATGAGTTTGGAATAAACCCGATGAAAATAGAGTTAACTGTTCGGCAGTGCCAGAAAACTACGCACGAATCATCTTCGAAACGCATAAGTGTCGATGGGGGTCAACAGCCTCGGACCCCCACAAGTTATGGTGTTTTGATACCATTAGCAAAATTTTTTTGCAAATCGTTAACATCTACGGCCTATGCCTTATGAGGCGTTGCATTGGAATTAAACTTGCCAATACTTCACTCATATCGCCTACTTCCACCATCGACGACTGTCGTAAATGGACTACGGTGCTCGCACGACACATGACTTCGATTACTTTATCCCTTGCACAGTAACCTGTGATTGTCATTTAGGTATTAGTTATGATATAGACCCTCGCGAGTGTCAAAACACTACTAAGTAATCTAATAAATTCCAGACTCGATACATTATTACTACGACCCAACCTGCATCACACTCACACATATGAGCCATATACGATTATAGGTTTGAATGATACCAACGTTATATCAAAATTAAGCTGTACACATATACATTTAACTTTCAAGGACTCAATGAATGAGAGCAATGATGCTAGCTAAGTTATAATCATTATATCAGGCTTTTCTTGATTATAAATCAGCACATCGTCATTTTAATATCTCAATATATATGCTTGATATATATAGGCTAGGAGCCGGCGCAGAGGGGAAACTGGCCCCTCAACATTTTCGGATCTTAACATTACGCCTATGGCGTTGCATGGAAAGAATCCACTTCAAAATGCCTTTCCCCCAAACTTCAAATGAGTTCCTACGCCCCTGCTGATAGAAATCCACTATAAAATGCGTGTCTTTAAATCATACGTGACTTAGATCCATTGCAAATAAAGATAATTGCATCAAATCAAAACAAGCTAAGATCATATTATGTTGTTTTACCTCCTCACTGATTCTCGATAGTCAAACGTTGCAGTGTGTCACGTTTTCACTTATCATGCATGATTCAACCCACTTTCATTCGTAGTTAGATTCTGCTAAGCTCGTCTTCCGGATCACGGGGCCGCATCGATCGGCCGAGGCTGGGCCGCCCGGTTTGTATGCGAGCGAGGTGACCTCACCGGCTTCGACTTACAATGCGTACCACGGCGCGCAACACTCCGAAAAGAAGCGCCAAGTTGCACGTGCTCGAGTCGTGCAGCGATTGACTGAGGATCGAGGTTGTTGCACGGCCTCGACTCAACACTCACTATTGGCAGCTTGCAGCTCGCTTTTGGCAGCTTGCAGCTCGCTATTGGCAGCTTGCAGCTACTATTGGCAGCTTGCAGCTCGCTTTTGGCAGCTTGCAACTCACTATTGGCAGCTTGCAGCTCACTATTGGCAGCTTGCAGCTCGCTATTGGCAGCTTGCAGCTCGCTATTGGCAGCTTGCAGCTCGCTATTGGCAGCTTGCAGCTCGCTATTGGCAGTGGGGAAAGTTAACGCAGCCTAGCGACGAGCCTAAGAAGAAGTACCGGATATATCGCAGTTCCGGTGTCATTGCTTGCAATCATCAGTATATCACTAGATGCTCATTGACAAAACCATTGAGTTGATTTAATCAAATTTCGACATTTGAGCTCGTTGAGCAGCGAACAGTGCCTCTTGGCACATTTGTTTATAATCAGATTGTGTCATACATACTAGCCGTTTTCACGATGGCTTATTTTGTGCGAAATGTTTTAAAACATTTTAAAATGTTTTGAAATGTTGTTAGTTGTTAGCCGCTTTCCACGATGGCAACTAATTTGACGAAAAATAACCCTAGCCCTACGGCACCGTAGAGCGAGGGTTAAAACATTTATCGCAAATTTGTCTATCGTGAAGACGGCTACTACTGATTTTTTTAAACATTTTAAAATGTTTTAAAACATTTCGCGCAAAATAAGCCATCGTGAAAACGGCTAGTATCCACGATGTCCATCGTAGCATCAAGCTCTTCTCTAACCCCCTGCAGTTCGGATACGAGCTGTACCAATCCCTCGTCTTCACGCGTGATCTAACTCTAACCTCTATTCCAAAGTGTTCGCTGAGCCACTGTGCTGCACCTTCCAGCGTGACCGGTCTCTCTCTCTCTCTGTGTCTTTTCAGAGTGCCCACCAACGGAGGAGGGCATGGACCGATTTGCGTGTCCCACGCCCAACGTGTATGACCGCTATCTCTGCATAGACGACCACTTACTGTGCGACGGCTACAAGTCGTGTCCTGGCGGGGAGGACGAGGATCGGCGCAACTGCCTCTTCTATAAGACGGTCAGTGCAGGCAGGCCTGCCACCTCCACTGCAGTGGTGGGTGTGATGTGATCACCACATTCACCGCCGTCACCAACGTCACCACATTAACCGTCACCACCTCAGTCATCACCACATTCACCACCATCTCAGTCATCACCCATTTACCGTCACCTCAGCCATCACCACATTATATACCGTCACCTCACCCCTCACGCCACATTTACCTTGTCACCTCAGTCATCACCACATTACCGTCACCTCAGTCATCACCACATTTTACTTCACCTCAGCCATCACTCACATTTACCGTCAACCTCAGTCAGTCACCACATTACCGTCCACCTCCTCAATCCACCACATTTACCGTCATCACTCAGTCATCACCACATATTACCGTCACCTCAGTCATTGCACCACATTTTCTTACCGTCACCTGCAGTCATCACCACATTTATACCGTCACGCCTCAGTCATCCCACATTTACCGTCACACTCAGTCATCACCACATTTCACCACCATCTCAGTCATCACCACATTACCGTCACCTCAGTCATCACCACATATACTCCGTCACCTCAGCCCGATCGACCACATTTTACCGTCACTCTAGTCATCACCCACATTTTACCGTCACCTCAGTCAATCACCAACACATTTTTACCGGTCACCTCCAGCCATCACCACAATTTACGTTCACCTCAGTCATCACCACATTTACCGTCACCTCAGTCATTTCACCACATTTACCGTCACCTCAGTCATCACCACATTCACCACCCATCTCAGTCATCACCACATTTTAACCCCGTCACCTCAGTCATCACCACATTTTACCGTCACCTCAGTCATCACCACATTTACCGTCACCTCAGTCATCACCACATCTTACCGTCACCTCAGCCATCACCACATTTACCGTCACCTTCAGTCATCACCACATTTACCGTCACCTCATCATCACCACATTCACCGTCACCTCAGTCATCACCACATTTACGTCACCTCAGGTCAGCACCACATATACCGTCACCTCAGTCATCACCGGCATTTACGCCACTCTCAGCTCCATCACCACATTTACCATCAACACCGTCACCACCAGCATATTAATGAGCTACTTCCCTCAATACGATATTGCGTGTTATTCATGCCTGGACACACACTCTGGGGTAGCCAATTCGTACTTCATGCCTGGACACACACTCTGGGGTAACCAATTCGTACAGTGCAGTGGTAAGAGATTGGCTTCCTGTGGCAGGGAGCGGAGTCATATTTTGTCTGGCATCCACACTGCAAAAGGTGTAACCTAGCCCCCGACCCTTGGAGCATGCTTAGAGTCCCGGCTAGTGACTTAGTCACCATGGGATACGCTGCTTGATCGACAACCATCTATGCACGCCTTTCACATTTGACTATTTGACCAAATGTCTGGATTGCATAATTTTGGACCCACGGTGCTTAACGGAGTCAGTTGCCCGTACCTTGGTTTGACACACTTCCATCAAGCAATTGTATTCAAAGCTCTATTTTTGTATCTGGATTATCATGTCGGATAGGATGCAGTAAAAAGTGTGTGAATGATCTGCACAATGTTGCAACATTGCCTTTCCATGCCAGATTATTCCTAAAAATGAAAGAAACCATGCATGTACCTAATTATGACACATTTGGGGAAAATGACAGTGATTTTAGCATTCATTTGAAGCCAATTTTGTCAAAAATATCGGAAGGCTATTCCAGATTTTGGTATATTATTCTTGCCTTCCCGTAAGTTACATGGCGGTTCCTGCCGAGAAGGGGATTTCGCAATGCCTGTGATGAGCACTTCCCCTCACCTTCCGCCTACTCGTGCGGCTGCGTTTCTTAGTTCTTAGGCATATAGTTGTATTTCCGCTCCTACTTCAAACCTCCGCCCAATCATGCGCGTCTGCACTTGGCTAAGGACAAACATACACGCAGGCTGCACCTAAATTGCAGTCATTCCATACACGCACAACATTGCATGAGCAATGAAGCGATGCGCCACTCGGGTGCCGTTTGAACGACCGACCGGCGGCAGACAATGCCGTGGCCCATTACACCATTTCGTCCCGAGTACCACACACAATAAGCCATATTATCGGACATGATTAACTGCAGATGGCTTCAACAAACTAAGATATTTTAGGCTATTGTGATGTAAAAATACAACAAATAACTTCGTGGTATTTTTTAAAGCTTCTGTTCGAAAACAAAAGTATCCGCTTTGTTGCAAACTTGCAATTTTATTCGCACATATTCACATGTAGGTACGCTAGAGTACTTGAAAGACGTTTCCAAGCACTGACCTTTTTATAACGGGATTTCGTTCATTTAACATTATCACTTACAGAAAACAAAATATCCCACTATAATCAAATTAGATAATAATATGGCTAGCAGCATGTCACGTACACCAACTACGACACAAATTGAGTTGTCAGAATGTAAGACCAGTATCAAAGCATGTAATTCTTTAACTGTTTCCTTCTTCTAACCGGGAGCGTTAATTGAACACTGCTCGTCAGCCGCAGGTTCCCTATTTCCTAGCCCATGGTGTAATAGCGAACTAATCATATGAATATCTCCAGATTCTGTACGGTGCCCACTTCCTTTGCGGTATTTTGATCCATTGCCAGGCACACATAAATCCGACGCGGTGAAAATTGCAGGCTGCGAGGCGAGAACGGGCACTCAAGATTCCCTCGGCGGCCATCAGTGATGAAGGGCGGTTTGCGAGCGACACCGAAAAACAGCGAGTGCCTCCGTACATAGCTCGGCCGCGCCGGGGTCAGCCAGCGCCGGGGTCAGCCAGCGCCGGGGTTAGCCAGCGCCGGGGTCAGCCAGCGCGGGGGTCAGCCAGCGCGGGGGTCAGCCAGCGCCGGGGTCAGCCAGCACCGGGGTCAGCCAGCGCCGGGGTCAGCCAGCGCCGGGGTCAGCCAGCGCCGGGGTCAGCCAGCGCCGGGGTCACGCCAGCGCCAGGGGTCATCCAGCCAGCGCCGGGGTCAGCACAGCGCGGGGTCAGCCAGCGCCGGGGGTCAGCCAGGCGCCGGGGTCAGCCAGCGCGGGGGTCAGCCAGCGCCGGGGTCAGCCAGGCGCGGGGGTCAGCCAAGCGCCGGGTGCAGCCAAGCGCCGGGGTCAGCCAGCGCCGGGGTCAGCCAGCGGCCGGGGTCAGCCAGCGCGGGGGTCAAGCCAGCGCCGGGGTCAGCCAGCGCCGGGATTCGCGCCAGCGGCCGGGGTCAAGCCAGCGCGGGGTCAGCCAGCGCCGGGGGTCAGCCAGCGCGGTGGTCAGCCAGCGCCGGGGTCAGCCAGCGCCAGGTCAGCCAGCGCCGGGGTCAGCCCAGCGGGGCAGATGGGGCGGGTCAGGGCCAGCGCGGGGTCAGCCAGCGCGGGGGGTCAGCCAGCGCCGGGGTCAGCCAGCGCCGGGGTCAGCCAGCGCCGGGGTCAGCCAGCGCCGGGGTCAGCCAGCGCGGGGGTCAGCCAGCGCGCCGGGTGAAACAAAGGCGTCAATCGCTCACTGTTTCCCGAGTTGTCCCGTAACGCGATGTAACCTGTAATCCCCGTCTACCGCTGCCTGTGTCCCTCCTCTGGGAGTTTGTCTCCTCCTCTGACGCAGACGTTCAGAGTGTGTGGTGTTCCTGCGGTAGTCACTAAAGTGGCCGTCAATAGCTGGTCTCCGGGAGAACCTGGCGCTGCCGAACTGTTGCTGAGCAGAGTTTTATCCCGCTGTGGGCCGCGATATTCAGTCAGATTTTCCATATGCTACCCGGCACGTAATGTCGCCGTCATAAGCAGCAAAAGCTACTCGGCCGCTCCACGTGCGACCTTTAACAACCACAGAACAGCTCATGTAAATTCCACGGACTTCTCAAAGTAGGTTCTCCGTGCATAATTAATTGGCTTTCGTGAATTAAAGTTGATGTAATTTGGCTATGCTGGTTAAGTGAGTTGCATTACGATAAATCCGCCTTTCATCCCCAGCATGTCTCTGCTGCTGAAGAGCGTTGCATGTTCTTGCATAATATCAAGAAGTTGTCACTTTCCTGTGTCAGGGCCTTAATATGGCAAATATATATAAACACTTATTCGTTCTAATCCCACTGTTAAACAGCTCCTAAGAGCCAATACACGTAATACGTGAAAGAAACCGACGCACAGACGCTATCGACTATCGAGGAAACCCATCAAATGCATCCATGCAAATCCTTTGGAAATGATTTCGCACCACTTGGTACTGAAATTCAATTCAGAAGCCAATGTGTGGCTTGAAATGCAGACTAGCAACTATCAAGCTATTGTATGCATGCCTTGTAGCGTTATTAAAATACGGGACAAAATGGGGAAAGGTCTGGAGTCACCCAATTCAGTTTTGTCACTACGAACTGTCAGCGCACTGACGTCACAAGATCGGACAGTCGGCGTCTACGGCGACATGCTATGTTTACCAAAGAGCTCCAGAATCAGATATCTATCCATTTAAAGATTCAGATTTAGTTTCCTAAAAAAAGTGTACTAGTGACACTGTCGTGTGTATTCGACGCATTTTTTAAGAGATATCAAACAAAATACCTCATGCGTCATTTGTTACAGAGTTTTTGCATCGTCACCATCGATTGATCGGGCCGCCTGCACCCCAATCGTTCTTAGCTTCTGCCATCTGACGGATCTCCTCCTTCTGTTGCAGACCAAGTCACATCTGAACGTGTTGGCCGACGCGCTACTCCGCGTCATTCGAGGATAATAAAGTTCTTCAGCCGTTGGCCACAAGACGACTCGCCTCCCTCCCTCCCTCCGGCTGTCTGACCCGAGCGAAACCCAGGACCATGCCGCCCCCGCCGCCCCCGTCGCCGTCGATGCCGCCGCTGCCTCCACCGCAGCTTCTTCTCCCGCTGCCGCTGCCGCTGCCGCTGCTGCCGATTGCTCCTGTCAACACCTAGAGGTGCCGAGGCCATCGGGGACAGCATACAAGGCGCCAACCGGTGGTGGCCCTTCTGACCTGAGCTGAAGGCTTGCGGCCGGCCAGAGGGTGACCAGTTCTGCCACTATTCTCCAGCCCAACCCGACCAGGGCGGCCACCAGCTCCAGTCCCCTGATGTCCGGCTGGTCAACATGCAGCACTTCTAAGAAACGCCACCCGTCCTGCTGTCTTCATGGGTGATTTCAACGGCGCTGCAGCCTTGCCAGAACCTTGTCAATCTAGTTTTCTTCCCGATGAACCTGCTGCCTCCCTGCCGCCCCGCCCGCCGCCGTCCGCCCGACAGAGCGCCGCTGGTCTCGCCCCTCTGGAGCACCCGCTGCGCTGCCTGGCCTCCCCTGGCCCTGTTCGTAGCACCATCGGGGCACGCTCTCTGATACCAGGCAGGATGCGAAGACGTCTTACCTGTCCTGCGAGCAGGACCCGTTACAAGAGGTTCCAGTCGCTTGAGGTGATGGTCTTGTCTCACATCAGGGTCGGTCCACTGGTTTGACGACGCCAGTCGGATACATTTGACAGACGTTGAGGATTGTTTTGCTTTTTCAAAAGTTTACGGGTTTGATGCCATTATCAGATACCGTTATTTTGGAATCAACAAAGCAATACTCAAGTAAGAAAAGCTCCAGGTCGACCGACAATTAGCTTGCCAGTAATGAACTTGTGTGCTTCTTGTGCATTCTGCATTCGGAGGAGCTTGCACGTAGTCCAGGAGCAAGTCAACAGTTCCTTTGAGTAGCAGCTCAGCTGTGTTGCTTCTGATGGCAGTTGGGTCTGCAGACGGCAGGCGCCGGCTACGTGCTGGCTGAGCTGAACTGGCATAATTAGCGCAACAGTGGCAGTTCACAGGCGAGCTGGCACCTGGTCTGCTTGCGATCGTGATCTGAACGTAAGGTGCGCCCAACAGTAATAATTACATCTGGTGGATCTGGTGGATGTTTTAACTCCGTATGTGAGCCGCCGATGGAGCGTACGTACACTCAGATACTCTCAATGCATGGTAATGCACAATACTACATTTAGTGCAATAATGTTGCTAAGTTCAGCTCACTGAGAGCTAGTTTAGCTGTGGAAATCATGCCATGGCGACAGCTTATCAGCATTTTTGTGAGGATTGTATAAACGATTCGCGAAGCAACTAATTAGAGTCGACAAGACTCCTTTAGTAATGTTGTATATTTCCCACCTTTCACTGGCATACGAAGGCCATTGTTGGCCAAAAATATCCACAAAACACACACGATTCCGTGACATCTCTTACCATAACAACACTGTAAACCTGAAGCAACTTCTATAAGCTGCTAAAGTTACGTGATTCTTTTGATATTCAACTGTTATGATAACAATTACTCACAAATATCGCTGTAGACTACGTTGCTACCAATGTTGAATATTGACAATGGGGGTTATATACGCTTGTACTACTATGCTAAATCTATGAAATACTTGAGCTCATGGTAGCAGCTTTTGCACGTCGAAAACAAACACAACTGTCGCCGTCATCACTGACTTCGACCAACTCAGGTCTTTTGATCGACGAAATCATTCCGTCTCTGCCCTTTGTCACGCCTCTCGATGACTCGATCTCGCTGCTGACTGACTCTCGATGACTCGATCTCGCTGCTGACTGACTTTCGATGACTCGATCTCGCTGCTGACTGACTCTCGATGACTCGATCTCGCTGCTGACTGACAACTGTCGTGATATAGAGACAGCCGGTGAGAGCTGAGTAAGGCAGAGCTGAGCTGAGCTGAGCTGAGCTGAGCCTGACGCGGCCTGCTCACCGCACCGAGTCCCTGTCAGTGACGTGTGCCTGCTGAGTTTAGTGCATTCTGCGGGCTGCTATATGCTGTTGTAAGCGTGGCATTGTGTTCGCCGTTTGAAGCTTTCGGTTGCCAAATTTATGGGTCAAAATGATTTTCAAATACAGTTTTGATAGGAAGATACTGCGGGGAAAGTTAAAGATCATGCGAATAGTACCCGAGGTATTCAGATAATTATTGCTTATTATTATTGTCAATTAGCCAATCTTCACCTGCTTCGTAGAAATTAAAATATTGTATCAAAATAAATGTTGTCTATAGGCAATAAAGTATACCTTTGAAGCTATGTGAACACTTAAAATGCTTAAAACCATTCATGACGATGTGTCTACTATTTCTGCGTTGCTATTCCATATAAATAAATAAAGCAAACCAGGTTCATGCTGGCACTTGGTTCGATCTCAACTTAGTTTGTGGCTGATACAGCATGCGTTTGTCGGTACTCGTGGTATTGTGATGTATCATCTCGGCTGAAGGCACCGACATTTGTGTATAGACATCCTCTGTGTATATAATTGTCTCTCTCATCTTCATTTGCTCGCCTTTCGTCGCGCCTGTCCGTACCTTTCCTGGCAGCCGCAGTACCCCTGTGCTGCTGTCGCGTCAGCTGACTGCAGTCGAGTCCTATCACTCCGAGTCGCGCTGACCTTTGCCGACTACCGGCAAGCCTGGGACAGACCGCCGCCGACCCGCCCGTCCGACCGAGGGCGCAGCTCGCCGCAGATCGAGAGGCCGAGCGCCAGAGAGAGAGAGAGCGCGACTCAGTGGGGCTGCCTCGACCTGCTCCCTCGGTACCTGACCCGGCCGGTCGGCGGCCTCTGCCCCGGTAAACGGTGACGCCCTGCGGCGGCAGCCGGCGCTGGCGGCGGCGCGACCCCGCGCCCGGACGACTGTGCCCCGTCCCGGCCCGCTCCGCGGCGCCGCCAGCCGCCCCCGCCCCGGCCGTCTGGCCGCCCGGCCGAGCTGCTGGCACGCCACAGGAGGCCGTAGGCACGCCACCGCGCGTCGCCGTCAGTCGTGCACGCGGCTCAGCCGGCCGGCCTGGGGCTGCGCTGCAGTCGATGGCACTTGGGTAAATGAGAGGATTAGACGCACGGTCAGCGGCGGCCGGCGGCGCCACCGGCAGAGGCCGCTCGTGGTCCGGCGCCCTCGGCCGCTGTCGGCCAGCTTGTGTTTGGACGGCCGATGGCTTTGTTTTTGCTCGCCAGTGCGCCTCGAACAGCGGTTCGCACTACTTTGTCGCCTATGACCTGTTCCTGTGAACGTATATTTATATAGTATGATGCCGAGAGAACAGTTGTCTGGTGTTTAGCTGTTATGAGGTGAGCCGAGTTGCACCGTATCTGTGAGTGTTGGTGATTAATCAGATTGGTCACGTGCTGTGTTAATTTATATACACGTGTTGTTGCTGAAAACTGAGTGACCCTCGAGTCGGTGTCTGGGTTTATTATCCGTATTAGGAAATGCATTGTCTCTCTCTCTCTCTCTCTCCGACGCTCGTATTTCTGTGAATAATATCTCGCGCTAGAGACGGGATTGGTTGTCGTGAAACGGAGCGCAGATCTCTTCCTGTAATCCCTATTCCGGCTGGAGCGTACCAACGAGCCGTATTGAGCGAGTTGTCTACTGTAACATGGCGTGCAACGGTATCACATGAATATATATATAATATATTTTTTTCTTTCTGGATTGTATTGTGTGATGATTTTCCATATGGTAATAACTAATACAAGACAAGAAAATTCGGCGACTGCCATGGTGATTCATCAGCGCTCTAAACAGCTAGCTCACTGACATCGAGTTGACCTCGTGACTTACAGCTCACATGATGTGCAACGGCCACACTTATTGACTCAAAGCACGCAACATACACCGGCTCAACATGCATCGACGCATGACATTTTAACAGTGACGCCAGTGGCTTGGGCTGTGGGTTCACTGGTTGCATGATGCTCACAAAAATATAATCGAACATACAAAGCAAACAACTTCATCTTGTGGAGGGAAATAGTTATATCATGGGTGACTGTTGGTGGTGGTAAACATCACTTAACAGATAAAACAGTTTTGTATTTCTATCTTAAGCATGAAACCACAAACAGCTTCAGCTATTTGCGCTCAGTTGGTTTCAGTTCAGTTTGCTTTGTTTCTTTATTTCATTCAGAAATAAAACAATGCATGTTTTGTGCGCTGTGCTCACAATACTGCTACGTTTGGACGTGAGACCTGTGCATGAGATAGCGGCGGTTATAGCCACTGCTGGCGTGGCCTCACTGCCTTATGACGTCATACGACGCTAACGAACAAAAGACACTCCCGCCAATGGCCACAGATGGCATAACAGTCAATAGGGTCATCGAATGTGCATACAAACGTCCTGATGACTTTCACTACCTTAACAATGTCGCACACGTGTTCGGTGTAGGTTCGCGACCTTTATGCAGCCGCGCAACACGGCTATTTGATTATCTGGTAGGCTTACACATTTATGAGCCATGATTGCATGGTGTAATGTAATTGCCAAATTAGTCCCGTAACATTTGGTAATTATTAAACACAACCATGCGGGTTGTGGACTTCCCAAGTGTATTAATACACAATCCATGCTTACTGTTCATTGACGTCACTGGTCGGGGGTCACAGTGATAAAATAATGGCTGTATTTACGATGATTGTGCAAAGACGATCATGTAATAAATTTGTACTACCTATAAATTTGTATGTGGTATAAAGTCGAAGCCATTTAAGAATAAACCTCATTCATCCTCGCTATAATACTAAATCTTAACCCGCGCGGCGTGGCGCTGGGGTCTTCAGCCGACAGCGCGGTGCTGCAGGGTGGTCAATTTTACCCCAACGAATCTTCTGAACCAATGACCACAGCGAGACGCGCAAGACAGTGAGCGAAGACTAACAAAGGGAATAATCTAATGCATACCCGAAAATCGTAAAATAAGGTCACATGTCAGGTCACTGTCAGATAAAAGGTGACAGTTGAGATATTTTAGTTTTTAGGCCATACTTTCCATTAAAAGCCTTAGATTGAGACTTGTATCGCACGAAGCGCTTAAAAAGGTATACGCCATCCCCGCATTAATTGAAAGTGCCATTGTAAGCAAAAGTCAAGTTCAAGATCAGAGGCCTATTTCACAAAGAAGTTTGTAATTACATATGTTTGTGATTACAAACGGCACAATCATTCTTGTTTACCTTTACCTCACAAAAGCGATTTCACACAACCAATGCATGGCAACCTGTGAATTACCACTTTCTGAATATTTGTTTGTAAAAAAGTAGGTGTTTACACTACATAGTTGAGTAAAGTAAATTATAGTATATGTAAAGGCACACAGAACAGCGCAATTCTCAAGAACTTTGCAAAATTACCAGACGGGCTGGGGACAGAGGGACATCCAAATACCTATAGCTGTTTGGCATGCAATTCGACGGCATTATAAATCGAGCGCATCACCTCGAGGCAATGAAAGAAAATAAAGAAAACTAAAAGCAAAAATAAAGAAAACAATAGATAAGGAATAGCTTTTGTCTGAGTTATCGCATTGAAGTTTCTGTGTTTCATGGATAGGTATGAATTTGAATATATACTGGGCCTTTAATATACGTTATTTCAAATGATAATATCTTAAATACGATTAGTAATGTATACTATGGCAAATAGTTACTTGTCTTCAAGTACGCAGGAGGAGACTTGTCTCCGAGCCAAAACAAAATGGTGCCGTGTGAACGCTCTCATGTGTTGATCATTATGTCCACGTTAATTTCGACGCAGAATACCTGCGCAGTCTGGGCGGCACGGGGGATAGTTTCATGACCTATGGAGTTTCATGTCTAGGGTGGCCTTCGGCGTGAGGGCTAAACACACACAGAACAGTCTGGGCGCACAGGGTGAATAGAAAGAATCGTTTAGTTTGGTCGGTCCACAATATTTGGTTTTAACAATCTCTAACATAGGTTTGTTTATTCCACAGCGGAAGGGCGAAGGCTCACTGCATACCAAGTAAATTGCAGACCGCCTGCAAATATAGCCATCGGTTTCTCTGCGCGAGGCGCCGGCTTCACTACCACTTCATAGCACAACATCGGATAAAGTAGTGCACTGCACTTTCAAAGACTGGCAGATCCTGCTCGAATTTCGGGGCTGGGGAAAACAATTTTTTCGGCAGTTTATAACTATGTATGAAATAAAATGTCCTAAAAACCTCGGCAACGAAACAACCGCACCAATAAAACGGCTTAACAATAAAAACGTCAACAATCGATGCCGTTTTCTGAAATTCCAAGAACCTCTGGCCCATGGAATAGAGGCAAGTTTGGCCAATTACAAACATTTCTCACTGAAGTCAACCTTGTGAATAGAAACTGCGTTTTTTTACAAACAAAATTTTTACAAACAACTGTATGTGTAAATGTTTGTGATAGTAAATTGAGATTTACTGCCCTGTGGTTTTGTGAAATCCAAATTACAAACATTTGTAGAAATTCTTTGCAATCACAAAAAAAAAATCATTGTAATTGCAAACTTTTTGGCCTTGTGAAATAGGCCTCAGATCACAAAAGGTCACTGTTGGCAAGAGGTCTACGAATGTCATGCGACACATGTTGTATTGGTTATTTAGCCAGTATAATTCGATAGTGTAGCCATTTAACAACCTAACACCGTCAAAGGTCAAGGTCAGTTCATTTAAGGTCAATTTTTAATTGATTTATATAAATAATCAATGCGTGTTTCTAGATCAGTTTTGTCTTAGAAAACCAGCTATGACAAATATTTGTCTGTATATGGTCAATAAAAAACAACAAATGTAATATAAAACATTGCATCATAGTTACTTATACTTAGAAAACCATTAGTAGGTCAAACACAAAATATTGCTTTGAAACTTGGTTTGGGTATCGTCGATACTTAGTTCTCCCACATAAGTTCCAGTTTTTTCATATCTGGAAAATTTCGATTTTGTTGACAAAATATGGGGAAAAAATAGGAGTCGAAACTCCAACGTATCGAAAATCCAACATAAACATTTTGACGAAAAAATATGATTATTTTTTACACTTTGCTTCATTATTCGATTGACTACAATTTTGCAAACATGTATCGTTTTTCTACCAAAAATGGCATGACATGACGTCATTAAAACGTCATTATTTCCCAAAGTACTGCATCATTTGCAATTAAATTTCGTGAGAAGCCGTGTAATTGATGCAGCATGAGTTTTAAAAATATTAGAGTCTCTATCTGTTATCGTTTTCAAACAATTGAGAAAATCCGTAGGGGGAATTTACCCTCCCCAAGCACCGCGCAGGTTGAGCGATTTTTACTTAAGTAACTGCGTACAAGTGGTGCCAGTTTTCAGAAAATACTTTGTCCAATGTCCGACCGATGTCCAAGACCATGGTCAGCTTGTCCGTCCGACATCTGTTCCAAAAATCATTCACTGTGTTCCGAAATTTGTCCGAAAGCAGAAAAGTGCATTATATGGAATGTAAAACATTCCGTGTATCATTCCCAATATATGCATAAGTACCTATAGGCATTTGTGTCAAAAAGTGCTTCAGTTAAGATATCCGAAAGCCACAATCATCATATATCCATTTATATACCGGAAAATATGTATTGATAAAAAGTAACTGGGTAGGTGATTTTCGCGACAATTGGACCTTGGGCATTGGATGTCCGAAAATGTCCAAAGAAATATGCTTTTGTCCGTCCGAAACCGAACCGATCTTCGGACAAGTTCGGATTTCCGAAAATGTTTGCACCGATTAGCACCACTAGCGTAGTATATGTTCAATAAAGAGCATACGAATACGCATTTTGCATGTCTGGATTAATTTTATAGATATATTGTATTGCAGATAATGTAAATTTTTCAAAGTAAATACACAACTATGCAACTATTTTACAATACTGTAAAATTGCGTTGAGGGTATATATTTTGTATATTTATAAACGTAATGACATAAAGGATTCTTTATGGCTCCGAGGCTCCGAGATAAGGATATCTTTCTAGAAGAGTTTGATTTTTCATTGGGTCTGCAGTGCAGTCATATTTTTATCTTTGCACTCCTCTAAGATGCAAATATAAAGATTTGTAATGCTTGTTCAACGAATAAAGTGAAATAATGTGTTATATTTGCAATCCTCTGAGATAAGGTCAACGCGAGTTTCAACGAAAATCAAGTACTCAAACTGAACTGGAACTGAATCAAACTCCACCTAAAAGATATGAATTTCGTGTTTCCCTTGTGGAAGATAGAAATCTTTTCCGCGCGTGTTCTGACAAAACTCGCTCCTTCAGTTGCTCGGTTTTTTCTGTTTTTTTCTTTCTTCAGTCACACGCTTGGAATATATATTACTGACGGGCCGACGAAATTATCTGGAAACGAGGTTTGCAAATCTAGCGGAGGTCGATGCGAAGCACGAGGGCCAGAACTCCTTTTGCAAACAGTTTCAGATTAAATTTCTTCGGCTTAGGGTCAGTAAGATTTTTCCTACATGCCGGAATATGCTTTAAGTATTAAGGCACAGCCTATTCAATTATTAAGTAATATTAGTAGTAACTTATTAAGTTTGAGCGGCAGGAAAGCGGTCAAGAAACTTTGTTTCTTGCCGGCCCTATCAAATAACATGGGAATTCGCGTCGAACAATTTCTGGGCCGAATATTTCCTGCCCCGATCGTGCTATACTTAGCATACCCCGGCATGTAGGAATATATATTACTGACCGGGCCGACGAAATTATCTGGAAACGAGGTTTGCAAAAAAAAATCGCGGAGGTCCGAGTACGAAGCACAAGGACCAGAGCTAAATTTTGCAAACTGAATTTCCAGATAATGGACTAGTTGCAGGTTACCTAACCCCCTGTTTTTATGCATTTGATTGAACGTAAATTAATTTAAAATATTTTATAGATTGCCAATATAATATAAATTCCTCTTAATTATCAAAATTTTAAATAATTAAGTATATTTACATTTACAATTCTGCTCTCTGATTGGACGTGATGTCAATAAGCAATAGTTCAGGCGCAATGATACCTGATGTAGTATTTAGCAGTTCGGTTGACACATTTAATTTGTAAAATAGAGGTTCAACGAAAAATTCAGCATCACGTTAATCGCGTGGATATAAAAGCATATGATATGGCGGATTCAAGCAGATGTCGCTCATTTGAAATCATGCAACTTTACTGAAACAATACATACAACTAAAGTTTGTGGAATTCTACCTTGTGACCAAACAATAATCCTTTCCGGCAGTCAAAAGGCTTTTAAAACGGATTGTACAGCCAAAAGGATCCGAGGATCAATCTAGATCTCTTTCATACAAGCTCTGGACCCGACATGACGCTATTTCAAGAACAGCATTGAGGGCACGGTCGCATTTTGCAAGTACTTTCTGGGGCAGTGTTTCAGTGAGGGCAGTATCTGGATTTGAGCCCACTTAACAGCTTCCTGTGGAAGTGACTAAACGAGTTATAGGTGTTTAAGAAGAATCTCCAGACCAGGAAGCAACTAAAGACAGCCGTGGGAACCTGCACGTGCGACCATCCCCGCCGGCAGGTACCCGTAAGCACTTGGTGAGTTGAGTGGAGGCAGAGCTGTCTGTGCTCAGCCGAAACGAGCTATCTCGAACATGTGCTCTAGAGGATATTAAATGACGCTTTGGTTGTGAACATACAAATAGCATAAATCTCTCATGTTTCTGAGTGTTGGTGTGAACAGTAAGTCCATATGAAAGCGTTTAACCATTTTATATTTGCCACGGAAATTTGGAAATAACATGCTTTTCCATACGAGTGCGCAATATTATTGCTAAATGACGTCACTACATCAAGTGCTTTATAAATAATAAACTTGTACATGCAAATATGTCTCGGAATATTAATCTGTATGCAAATTGATGTGTACCACGTTGATCAGCACATTTTTCTTATTATTTTGCACATATTCACCAAACAACCTGCAACTAGTCCATTTCGTCAGGCTAAGGTCAGACAGATTTGTCCTACATGCCCTAATATGCTTTAAGTATAGCACGAGCCTATCCATTATTAAGTAATTTTAGTAGTAACTTATTAAGTTTAGGCCGGACAGGAAAGCCGGGCAAGAAACTTTTGTTTCCTGCCCGACCTATCAAATAACATGAGAATTTGGGTCGGACCCACTTGGAGCCATAAAGAATACTCTATATATTTTCCAAGCGTGTGACTGAAAAACCGAGCGACGAAGGAGCGAGGTTTGTCAGGAACACGCGCGGAAAAGATTTCCTATCTTCCACAAGGGAAATATCAAGAATTATAAATCTTTCTATCTAGAGTTTGATTCATTCAAGTTTAGTTCAGTACCTGATTTTTCGTCGAAAGTCACGCGACCTTATTTTGCATCTCAGAGAGATCCATATATAACACATTATTTCACTTAAGCGTTGAACGAGCATACAACCTTTTTATATTTTTTTTGCATCTCAGCGGAGTGCAAATATAAAAATATTCCTGCACTGCAGACCCAATGGAAAATCAATCTCTACTAGAAATATATGAGGGTTCGACGGACGAGATAAAAAAGAACCACCTCGTATTTTTACCCAGGTGGACATTTTGTGGGTGCAAGAGAAAATAACCACCTGGGTAAATTTTTAATCGGAGTAGAATTGTTTTTGCCAACTGGTCATTTTTGGTGCAAGACGCCTCTGGTAAACGAACCGGAGATAGCCTGTGGTAAAGAGATGCTAAGACAAATTGTCTAAGTAAAGACGACGATGCGTCAAATATGCCTTGAGTTTAAGCTGGAGCCAAGGCAGTGTCGAGTTTTGTGTCGGGTGGCGGCAAAACGAATGGAGTAATGCATATTTTCCCCAATTATCTGTGCCTGCGTTAGTCTTTCTACGAATCCAATCCAGTCAAGATTGAGTTAACCCTTGCCCTACGGGAGCTTTTCTCACCTTCGCCCTACGGGGGTCCTAAAAAGACTTCCAAATCAAGCAACATAGAGCAACGCGGTAAAAACAGCATGTTGCCTGTCATATGAGGAATCTAACGGTAGTTAATTTTTATGTTTCAGGTCAAGGGTGACCTTCCAGGTCAAGTGAATGACCCCAAATCAATCACATCCAAGAATAACGATTTTGCTCTGTTCGTCGTCATTATTCAAGTTATTCAGATTAAATTATTTGGTTAGCGTCAAGTTGTTGGCCGTTGCATTAGCTATCTGACCATATATCGATTTTTACGTCTGGGTTAGTCAATAACCTCTTAGGTCACGGAAATTGTCACCACAGATGCAAATTGCCATAGGCGATTAGCATTAGCAACCTCGACGCGATCACATCCTCAATAGCGATCAGAAAACCTCAAAATTAGAAATAAATAATTGTAAATACAAATATATGTTCCTAGACAATTTTTTTCCTTCTCAGAAATACAAAAAAGATACTTATTTTGTTGTTATGTCTGGTTCCAAAATTATAAATCCCAATAATGAATGAATAAAAAAATGTCGTCATGAGTTCCTTTTCTTATCTTAGCATAGAGCCATCACATCCGTCAAATAATGAAGAGAAACTGTTTATTTTAGTATTGTTGCCCCACGATTAGTGCTCTGTCATGCGGCTGCGAGAGCGCCTGCTCTTCTGGATCCTTATTCTCAGTTAAGTGGACAAAGCCTTGGGTACGAGTCCGCTTCGGGCGCTGCGCTATTTGCTCCTGAAACTAGGGAATGGCCTGCGGTTGGTCGGTGGCAAGCGTTGCGCAACTCAAGGCCATGTATAGGTGACGTCTAAACTCGAGCGGGGGTCTCGGAACGTGTCACAGCGAGGTATAGTCGGCGCACGGGTAAACTTTCGTCCTCTAAAATTCTGCGGCCAACAGGAAATGTCCTAAAGTCGATCGGCTGTGTAGCGTAAGGTCAGGACCAGGCACGCAACAAGCTCTGATTAGCGCCGGGTCCCCACCATGACTCGAGGAAGCCATCCCTACAAAGCATTCGTAACTAAATTTTAAATATAGAGAACACACAAAAAAAATAAAAAGTTGTCGTTACTCAGTTCTCTCACATATTTTTTTAAACAGATTTGAAATTTGTTATTTGTAGTGATTAAGTGATTTAGTGATTAAGTGAGTGATTTTTTTAAAAAATGGGGATAAAAACAAAAAAATCTTTAAAAAATACCATTTGAAAAAAGTCAATCATTATATCTTTGACGTCTTTTGTTTGCATTTTGCTGCGAAAACTGTATTTTGTACATTTTTTCCAATATTATCATTTTTCCACGCGCATGACGTCACTAAAACGTCATTTTTGCATAGACTTCTCGACAATTTTAATTATTTTTTAACAGAATACGTATAATTGTTGTTAAGTCAGCTAAGAATAATTTTAGCAAGATCGGAAACATGTTTAAACAGTTATGCAAGAAAAACCTTAGGTGGGGGTCGCTTTAGGACCCCCGTAGGACGAGGGTTAACATAAAAAACGCCCAATGTGTCCAGAAATTGGGTCAAACGCCTGCAGCGAGTGGCACAATAATGTACAGAAACACTCGATTGATCATCCCGTAAACGCTTCAATGCTGTTTGTCACAGTATTCAGTTGGGCTGATCTGAACGGCGGATGGACAGTGATGGACCTGGCAGCGAATAGAGATCCGTGCGCCACCAACGCCCCCTCGTCAATCTCGTTATCTATTCAGCGGCTCTGTGCTTCCGGTCACATGGTCTTCCAGCGTCTCTCTGCATTGGGTCACGTGACCCCCGGTGGTGCTGTGTTTTCAGTGACGTGGTCCTCTACACTGCCACTTGCCAGAGTGTGGGCGGCAGTTCCGTTGCTCGTTTCGTTGCCACCAAATATTTAAATTCCGTCGTTATTCGAGCACTAATGGCCCGTAGGTGGCCAATCCGCTTAGGAACAACAGAAAAAAACTGCGCTTTCGGTTAAAAGAGGCATTAATGTCAGACAAAGAATACATGGGAACAATACTTGAATACTTGTAGATAAAATATTTGGAAATACAGGGGTAAATGGGGTTGTTGCGGTGTGTCTGTATGAGGAGTCAAAGGACTAGTTGCAGGTTGTTTGGTGGATGTTTGCAAAACATTAACAACAATGTGCTGATATAGCCTTATATGTGATACATATCAGTTTTGCAAAAAACAATATTTCGCGAGATTCTTGTGTGTAAAAGTGGATAATTTATCAAGCACTTGATGTTGTGACTTGTGATGTCATACGGCAATAGTGAACCGCCAGCCCATGACTAGCCAATGGAAAAACAGGGCGTTTCCCCGTGGAAAATAAAAATGGTTAGGCGTTTTTTATCTGATTTACTATTTACACCAAATCAGAAATGGGTTGATATTTATGCTTTGCATATTCAAAACATAAACCATCATCTAAATACCCCTTACAGCACATGTTCAAGATCGGGTCTGTTTCGGCTGAGGCACATCTCTGCCTTCCGCTGCAGACTCACCTACACTGCCTACAAGCACATGTCGGTGGGGATAGTCCGCACTGCATCTCACAGGGCTCTCTTTAGCAGCTTCTTTGCCTGGATATTATTTTTCAAGGGAATGTTTCACCTTTCTGAAAATTGCCAAATGTACGCCGGTTGTAGTAAACATATGAAGTAAATGCTGCTGAAACTATGATTATATGTTTTATTGAAAAATCACTTAACTTTACCAAAATTAATATTTAAAAAATGATAATGACGTCATTGTTGTAATATAGAGAGCTATAGAGAATGGACACGAACTTTGTAGACAATTCTGGCGACTGGCGCACTTAAGAACATACAAGTATTTTGTTTTCGTAATAATAATAGCAGCTCCCAGTCATAAGTTTCGAGAAATAGTTACAAGTCGTTTTTCTTCCTGGACCAGCAACCTTGAAGTAGCTGTCAGCCAATAAAAGGCGGCACTTGCATAGACCCCTTTTGCAAATTCAAAATTGAATTGCTTAAAAATGGTTAAGCTTTTTGGAAAATTGCTTTAGTAATTTGTACCTTTCAATAACGGCTTAAGATAAAGACTATCTTAGTTCAAAACCAATACAAAGGTGAAAAATTACATTTAAACACATATAACTCTTTCAGGTACCTCCAGAGGAAGTGGTCCAGAAGGCTCAGATCCGAAGACTACTCAAACTCAAACTCTGCCAAAGAAACCACCTGCAAAATGCGACCATGCCCTCAATGTTGTTCTGAAATAGCTTCTGTCGGGTTCAGAGCTTGTAGGGTGTATTTGTAGGGTTTATAGTAGATCACAGGGGCGTCGCCGACCGGGGGGTCGCCCGGACCGCCCACTTTTTGAATAACCGGCTGGGAGGTTTGACCCCCCACTTTTTATGGCGATCGACTACCACCCCACACAATTTTCATGACCGAAGCTGGTTCCAGTTTTTATGTATGTATGTTCAATTAAGATTTATACTTACATATGCCAAATACGACGCGGAAATGGGCTCAGTCAGTTACGGAAGAAACATTTTTTCCCTTTTCCATTCGACACAAAGCAGCTCCGAAAGGAAAACGAGGAAAATTTCATCCGTAACAAGGTCTTTGCCCGTAGCTCTAAAATGCGACATAAGTGAGAGAGGCACTACGTTTGTGGTGTACCTACACAGTACACAGTACACACGGTCATATCATATAAGTATAATTTACGTTGGAAGTCATCAAAGCTTGCCGGTCCTGGACTGATTAAAGAATCATGGACATCAGGTCCTTTTTTAAGAATAAGGTAATGATTGAAAACCCAACTAACCTTGCTGAGTGATAGACGATAGGTATATGATAACCATCTGAACTGGCAGCATCCGTTATGGTAGCCATTTAACCCTATTAGTGGCAGGGGGGCAAATATTGCCCACCCCTCATGTTTTTCTTAGATATCTCCGAAACGGCTACGAGGTAGGCTTAGGAGATGCGTAAACTTGTCGGACTTTTCCTAAAATTAATTTTTACATCTGGTGTCCAAATTTAGGATGAGTTTCTGTACTTGAACAGGAGACGGCTCCAGGGCCCGCGAGATTTGGGGATGTATTTTCGGGCGGACAATTGGCGAAATAATAGCGGAAAATGCGTCTTCACGGATTCTTCTAACTGACGTCCAAGTATTGAAGAAGTTGCATAGCCCCCTTTACGGTGATTTCGAATAAGTTCAAATTAGCGTTGATGACAATGATATATTGTAATCGAGTTTTTACGCAAGGCGCGTTTCAGGCTACTTGAAAAGGGTGATTTCTAAAAGTTATTGAAACGCCTATCTGACAGCTCAATCAAGCAATACAATTGTGATTATAGCTATGAAAGGATGCTGGAAGATAGTTTCTCCTTCATATTTTGGCCATAATTTATCTACGTCTTGAGTGTCAATGGGCGTGTCCAGGCACCCAGAAAAAAGGGGGTAAGTTGCATTAGTGATAACGACTATATACCTGCGATTACGGTGCAATAAACAGATAGTTTGAGAATGATTACTGGACATTATGAGTCCAGGAGAGGAAATCAATACATTTTATTGCAGAGCGCGCTCAGGAATCGAAAAAAAAGGGTCATATTATTGCAGGAAACTTTGATGCATGGGTCCTTACAAGGACATACATATATTCTACAAGTTTTCCGATGAAAAAAATGCAGTCCAGGGGGTGCTTATTGAAAACATTGAAGAGAATAGGCGAGCACCAGTGGTAAGGTAAAAAGGGGTAACTATGTGAATTAAATTGCAAAGAACTAGTAAATTGTTGGACTAGTTGGTATGTATATTAGCGGGAATTTATTTATTTATTCAAAAGGATTTTGCAAACCTCTCCAAAAAATGGTCCTGATACGGCCTTTTTGATAGATTGTGCAGGCATTCAAAACTGGGAACTATCTATGCAACCAGTAACTGAATATATTCCGTGGTATAATCATGACTGTGATCATATTTTGCGTATATTTGAGCCTCCTATTTTCAATTCGTTAACCTGGCACCGGCCCTATTGGTAACCAATAAATATTGTTAATAACTATTTTATATGATAACAAATAACGGAACTATTCATTTATCAGAAAAAAAAGACATCAAAAACGTTTAATTTACGCTTTTACTTGCCCCCAATTTAGTGACTGCACACGCCTATTGATTTTATTTTTTATTAATGGTCATCACAATGTCAATCTTCCTAACTCAATATCTATCGATCCAATGCTGATTGAATTAAAATCGGTCGATAATCATGGCAGCTGTATTGGGATCAGAAAATACTCTAATTTTGTGTACTTTTTGGCCCCCCGTTGGCCCCCCTATTTCAGATTTATTGACATTCGTTTTTTTTTTTTAGAAATGCTAGATGTCATCGTTTAAGGTGAAATCGACCAACGTTTGATTTTTTGAAAATCGGACGGGAAGAATCTCAGATCTCCGGGGGGCCGAAAATGCCCCCCCCTGCCACTAATAGGGGTTAGCCGGGAAGGCCTTGCCACTGAATAGGAGTTAACCATCGCCCGTGCAACGTCCTGATACCTAAAGTGGCAGGTGCAGTGGAGGGGAAGGGTACGACCTTTATGCTTCGGTTTTTGTCCTAATTGACCCATAGGAGCTTCGATATTAAACACGATCGTGTTTGTTCCTTGTGATGAGAGGAAGTAGTATGATTAATCTAATTGAATGTCCCTGAGTTCATTTGCGTGACCTCTTGACTGTCATGTCGATCAAACCGGATGTCATCCGAAATCAGTGCATTTTTTCCTCATCATATGGTATTGATCATCACGTAGCTATAAATCGGAATGTAATTCACTACAATTATGCAAAAAATGGAGAACTCAATTTTGAACATCAGCCGTCACATAATGTCTTTAAACTACTAGAATTTAAGAAATACTAATTATCCAGGTCATCAGGAGAAGCGTACTTGACCTCGCCCTGCACCTTGGTCCTCTTGACCTTGAAAGAAGCTATTGCCACCTGAGTTGGAACAATTTTAATTGTCGTGAAAATTAGATGTCAAAGTTGTCAAAAAATAGTATAAGCGTCCACAAAAATCTAGAAACTACCAAAAAGCCCAACGCACACTCATCTCAGGTCATGCAAGAGGGTCATGATCTTCAGTGAAGACTCATAAAATGTCACCTATTTTAACATATCTGTGGTGAGCATGCAATGTTGCATGAAAGTCCTGAAAAAAAAAATCGGGAAACTGCAAAACTACAAAATCGATAACCACGGGACGCCAGTTGGTGGCTGACATGTACCCCCTGTTAAAACCTAGAGTCATGAGAGGGTCACGGGTCAATGGTGATTTTTTGTTAGTTTAAATTGTTCAAAAGAGTAGATAGGTTACTGCCAGAGAGTATGTGTCGCATTCGGTTGTATAAATTACGCGTGGACGTGTAATCCATGAAAAACAATCGGCCAGAGATGGTGGGTCTGTGTTTGCATCCCTGCACTGGCGAGGAATTAATTAGGCTCTACTTGAACACCTTTTTGCAATCGCATTTGACCAGATGAACAAAACTATTTTAAACCACTCTGGCCATATAGAGGACCACTTCCCTACCGTTGTACAATCCTCCCACCCTAACATTTCACTTTTCGCCCATAACTATAGTCCGGCATTTCCATTACTACAACTTCTCGCTCTACATTTGCGCTCAAACATTTTAAATAATCTCCCAAAACAGATCCCGGCCAGTCGGTTTGACAATTGGCAATAAATCTGCCAGTGCAAAAGCTATGCAGGACCCGACGAGCACTATTTTGATCGTCCCATCATTTTCCCCTCTCGTCAACGCCCAAATAAAGTCTATAGTCGTTACTTTCCTTCTCTCACTCTCTCTTTATAATAGGCAACAGTTGCATACGCTGAAAAACTTTTTGACTATAGTCGAAATATCATGTTGAATTATCCAAACAATTTTGCCAGAATGAGTTATCTAGTGACTAGTGTTCAACTCTTTTTGTTCATCTCGTTTAAATTCGCGGGCATCTCAGCTAGCCCGACATCTGTTTGTTGTCCTAATGATGATCTTGTAATAATTCGCCCGTTCAAACAGTTATGCTGAATGGTCAAATGCGAGTGCAAAAAGGTGTATTATGTATAACTTGTAAATTATATATATAGCAAAACCAAATAACATGACAAACTGCAAAGGCTTAAATACACGCATGCAAATGGGGGAAAATTTCCGTCACTTCAGCAGACTTCCCACTCAAAAATCCTCGGCGACGCCCCTGGTAGATCATCCCTATAATCCGTTTTGCTGTAACAATCCGTTAAAATGCCTTTGAAGTGCCGCTAAGATTATTGATTTGGTCACAAAGTAGAACTCAAAAATTGTAGTTTTATGCTTGCTTCTGTAAAGCCACGTGATAACCAATCAAATTGCATCATGGTTAAATTATCCGTTTCATATGCTTTGATTTCTGTGCGATATGTATGCTGGTATGCTGTTTATTTTTCTGTTGAAGCTTCATATGAAAAAGATGTGTTTCAACCGAGTAGCTCACGACCTTCCCATACATGCCACATCGCACACCCAAATGGAGAAGCCCAGGCAGTACAATAGCCGTGAATTATACCATATCTTTTGTGAGTATGCATGAAATAGTGTTGAAGGCTTCCCAAATGTGTGAGAATCTATATTTCTGAATGATGCAGGGAAATGACTGCCAGTCGAGGTGTTAAAATTATTTGGCACAAGACCGAAGGTCGAGTGCCAAATTATTTTTAACACCGAGACTGGCAGTCATAACACAGCAAAGTTCAGAAATATATTTTTTATGCACCCTTACTCTGCATGGTAGAGTTGGACATTTAACATTCACGACCAAATGAATGGCATGAGAATATAGGTATAATACCACACGGGGCCAGGAAAACAGTATTTTGGAACCGAGGTCCGCGCTGAATATTCCGCCCGAGGCCCCGCAGGTCGAGGGCGGAAAGTTCAAGCACGGACCGAGGTGCCAAAAAACTATTCCGGCTCAAGTTTTGCATGGAATTTACCAATATGCCGCTTTTTCACTCATTATTTTCACTCTTGTTATTTTACTCTTGTTTTTCTCACTTTTGTTTTTCTCACTCTTGTTTTTCTCACTTTTGTTTTTCTCACTCTTGTTTTTCTCACTTTTATTATTTTATTTGTGTTACCTCACTTTGTTTTTCACTCCTGTTTTTTCCCTCGATGTCTTTATTTTCACTCTTAAATTTCACTCTTTGGGATTTTTCACTTTTTATACTATTTGCACGAGATGTGGAAAAACATTTTGGCCCGGGGCAGAAATGTTTTCCAATATCAAATAACATTGAGCTGAAAAGTTATAACACCCTCACGTGCTAACGTTAAAGGGATATATCGGCATATAGTAAAACATGTTACACCACACTTTCGGGAGTTGTCCCACCCTCAGCTAAATGAGTCCATGATGTACATACATGACGTCACATCCCTTAAATAGCATGTATGGGAAATATATCATTTTCCTTGGGCTGGCAATTCAATAATCTCACCTCGTTTTCTTTATCGAAGAAGATCATTGAATTCCACAGCCCCGGGAAGGGATGTATTATCTCGGGTAACAATCGCCTGAACTATTGTCATCTGACGTCACGACCAATCAGAGAGCAAAGTTCAAATTACGTAAATATACTTAACTGTTTTAAATAGTGACGATTCTGTCCGAGGAATAGATAGGAGAGTAACACGCCACATATTTAATTCATTTGCTTTTTATCAATCACATTAAAATAGTGGGTTAGATGACCTGCAACTAGTATATTATCATGTGATGGATTCATGTCTAACGATGACCGTGCACCACCGATCGGTACCCTGCTCGGTCCAGCCGATCGGTTCCCTGCTCGGTCCAGCCGATCGGTGCCCTGCTCGGTCCAGCCGATCGGTGCCCTGCTCGGTCCAGGCCTTTTTTGGTGAAGTACATACACTTAACCTTACAGAAGACTGCGGGTGCGGATTGCATCTAAGTACGCTTCAGTAATTTTCGTCTCTTGATATTTTTCTGAACTTATAATCGGATTTGGATAGGAATATACAGGGTGTTTCATAAAGAATGGCAATATTAAAATCGTTATTATATTAATATAAAACGGTTTATTTACATATTTCAAACACCCCTACACATC
>VOPJ01010637.1:0-16305 GCA_014673585.1 Semibalanus balanoides
AGGATCTAGGAAGCAGATGCGAGCCCAAGAACGCATATATTTGATGCAATAATCACGTAGGTACGATATAAACACGATAAGATATAAAGCAGACAGAGGCAAAAACTTATGACGGACCCTGTAGATAAGGTAAGGTATAAGGTCACCTTCAATATTGTCTTTGAATTAAACCATTTTGAGCTGAAGAAACGAATATGTCATTTGTTTTGGACGATAGATGGATATCCGTCGAAAAAGGTCATGTTTCCCTTTTCTCCTTCATGCCCATAACAAACTGTATGACAATGTATGACACATGCATATGGTAGCTTGTATATGGAAGCTATTGAACACAATAATGACGGCGTAACATCAGCTAAACTGTGATTCGCAGGCTGCTTGCAGCTTAAACAACAACTGTAAAGTGTCTGCCAAAGTTTCGGGCCCCAAATGACCAACCCGAAACTTCTACTTCTATAAAGGGGCCCACTAGTCCTGTCACGTAATTGCTTAGCGTAGCGAGGTAATTATTTCACCACAAACCATTGTTAGATATGCTCTACAAATCTGTTATTTCTCGAATACCTCACAAACTAATGCAGATATAAAAACCAAACTTTTAGTACCTGTCCTGGCAATACTTTAAATTTTCTTGGAAAAATCGAATTTCGTCAGAACTATATTGTGATATAGCGACGTTAGTGACGTCACTACACACGATTATGACACCAAATTCAGCTAAACTGTAAAAGACCGTTCACATGCCATGTACTAGATACAATTGAATCCACAAATATGAAAATTTAGCAAATGTCAAGGACTACAACATGGATATCTCAGATTTTTTAAGACAACAAATTAACCCTTAACATTAAAAAATGAAAAAAAAAACATTTTCAAAAATATTAAAAAACGGAATATATGTCAAAAGAACTATACAAAGGCAAATATCACATCAAATTACAAAATGATATCACTATTTTTGACTAAGTGATGACATCTAAGGTATGGGTAATTCATGACGTCAAATTATACATTTTGTTTTGAGCTTTTTGACCAGATACTGGCAAATATATGGCATCACGGTATTTCTGAAACAAAAGCAGTCCAGCAAAATGTTTTATTAATTATATTGATCAATTTAAAGTTTTCATCGTTTTTACCTGAATTTGACCTTTACTTGACCTTTACTTAACGAACATAAATTCAATGGTAATTGAGGTATAATTGTCGAGTTCTAACTAAACCTAGTATAATAAAACATGCGTTGCATGAACATCGACAATTTTTCGCATAGTGACCATATATGACTGACATTGACCTTGACCTTTAGCCACAAATCCCCATTAAGCTCATTCCGGGATGTGTATTATACCTTTGAGAGCACTCTGGGTGATCATGGTTGTAACCATAGGCTTCGAATGGAAAGAATGGGCCCTAAACTCATATAACTCTATTTTGACCTTTGACCTGACCTACCTATGACGTCACCAGTGAACCCTAGGGCAACACAAATTACTTATACGTCGATGAAATTTCCTGGGCTATCGATTACCGTTTGAGTCAGCGGGATCGTATTATTGCTTCCGAAGAATACAGGGGGGGGGGGGCAAAAGCCCCCCGGTTATATTTGTTACACAAAATACCTCAATGATTGCTGGGTTATGGTGTTGGAACGCTTATAAACTATAAATTAACAATATCTTTTGGTTGGAAAGTTTGTATGCAAAATGTGATGAATTTACAATATGTTTTGGTCTAGTTCTTTCAAGTAATAACTCAATTGATGCTGGACAAGTGAATATTTCCCTTTAAGGCCTAGATTATCACAGGGTACGATAATATCGAGGATTCATAGGGTACAGTATATGCCGCCAAAAATCGCAGGGCATTTTTATTGTAGGTTGCATAATTACTGAGCTTATACGGGGTTTACAACATAGTGTATGTCAGCAAAACTAGCTGAGACACATTCATCACCCTATATTCACATCTTCAAAAAATATATAATTCACTCACAGACAAATCAAAAATAAAACAATCATCTTCACCATCAAGCCCACAAGTCACAGAAGGCTGTGGACTCCACCACTCAACTTGAGTCCAAAAACTATGCCCGACAAGTCCTGACACCGGTGGACTGCGGTCGCTCAAGGAGGCAAGGAGGCTCACTCCAACTCCTTGCTTCAACTCAAACTAAAGCCCTGGCTGGTCAGGACAGAACCCAAAACACCAACTGACCACCAGCCAAAACTTTGGGCTCAGTGCTGACGCAGCCACCGCACAAAGGCCCCAGGGCTCGTGTGACACGCCTCTGCCTCACCGACCCCAATTCGACTTCTACAACATGACCCGACCTGACCCTGCCCTGACCTTGAATTTCCCGCCACGAGGCCCCTGGAAAAGCCACGACGGTTCACGGAAAATCCTATCTCTAAACACAACAAAGAATCGTTCAACTTAAACTGGCGCAGAGAAGACAAACCCAATCTAAACAAACAGCAAAGTAGACTAAAACACTGCAAAACATAAGAAACAGGCTACTAAATGAAAATCCCCCAACATCCTCCCCGCCTTTGGAATGACGCAGCAATCCAAAATACATAAGGCAATACACTACATAAGCTCTTGGCCTCGCGGAGAAAGAAGGTTTAGCGGTGAGCGGGTTCACTCGTCACACAGCTCCAAGTCACACAGTCGCTGGACTGCCCGGGTCCTCAGCTGGCCCCCCTGAACTTCGGACCTCCGCTGACCTAGCCACCCCATCCCTCCCTAGTACAGATGGTGACTACTCCAGCACCCACTTCATCCTGGGGACGTGGTTCCTCCCTGATCAGCACCACCGACCCCGGCCTCAGCTTAACCATGAAAGGTGAACTTGCCGACCGACGGAGACAAGGTCCGCAGTACTCATCTTTCCATTTACGTGAACCAGAATCGGTTGAAGCCGTCTCTCTCGCACGCCAGGCTCTCTCCGACAGCATTCACTCCCGACCCTTCAACCGACTCTGGATCTTCCAGCACCCTGGCTTGGAAGCCGGCACCGCGTCCCGTCAAAAAATGACTGGGTGTCAGCGGGCTCTCGCTGTCTGGTGAGTCAGTCACCAGCGTCAGCGGCCGTGAGTTCAACCACCACGACTCAACCTCCATCAGCACAGTCTCCAACTCTACTCGAGTGAGACACCTGGTTGCCCCAACGAACTTCCGCAGGTCCTACCTTAACAGAACGCACCAGCCGCTCCCACCAGCCGCCCCACCACGGTGAGCGCGGCACGATGAACTTCCACTGGGGAGCGAGATGCCCGAAGTATCGGTGGAGCATCGCGTCAGCTCCACAGAACGTCCGTGCGTTATCTGAGTACGATGACGGACGGCAGACCTCTCCTGGCTGCGAAACGCCTGGAGCCATCAGGAAATCAGCCTGCGTCAACGATTCGTCAGCTCGAGGTGCACCGCACGCGTTCAAAGCACAAAGTGAAAAGGCCACACGTTAGAGCTTCTGGCGGGAGACAGTCGACGGCGAAAAATCGGTCCCGCGAAATCCCACACCGGTAACGCGAAACGGCGGGGCTTCTGTGACCCTGTCACGCGGCAGCGTGCCGCACGGCTCGTTGGCAGGCCTGAGCGTCCTGCCTCTGGCAGCTCACACACAGACGCTTCACGCCGCTAGCGAGACAGCGTAGGCCCACAACCCAGTACGGCCGCTGGACTGCAGTGATGCGTCGACACTCCGCAGTGGCTTCATGAGACGATGGTGGTCCGAACCGAAGCTCAGCGAACCAGGCCCTTCGAAGCAGAAAAACCGGGTGCCGCTCCACATGCGACAGCTCAGACTGCTGTAGTCTTCCCCTGACTCTCAGGAGTCCTCCTCACCTATGAACGGAGTCAGCCTGTAAATGCTGGAACTCCTCGGAACCTAACTTGCCGGCTGAGCGCTCTCAGCTCTGCTGCGAACGCCTGTTCGCTGCTCCTCTCGCAGCAGCACGTGTCGGGCCGAATCGATCTCGTCAGCGGACAGGTCATCGAGGGTGCAATTCTGACGCGCGCTCCGCGCGCGCGCGCGTTGTTACAGAATCGGCGCACCCAGCCCACAACTCTGACCGCCTTCGACAGATATGACCAGCGGGCGGTGTCGAACACTGGCTAGTCACCCACACCAGCCATCAGACAGGGGCCGTTGTCACTCTCCGTCGGCACCGAGCTAACCTCCACTGCCTCGCCTGTCAGCTGAACTGACTCGGGCAGCTCGTCACGAGACATCGGCGCCACGCCAGCGCCGGGCCGACCCTGAGGCGTGGCGAGCCAGCTCGGACCACTGAACCACAGCCGTGAATCGACCAGCTCCTCCGCTGACAGCCCACGGATTGTCAGATCGGCCGGGTTCTCCTCACCTGGGCAGTGTGACCAGTCTGACGGAGTCGTCAGACTCTGTATTTCCCTCACTCAATTAGAAACAAACTGTTTCCAACGCTGAGGCTCCCCACGGATCCATCCCAGCGCGATCATAGAATCCGTCCAGCACCGAGTCACCGAGTCCTCAGAAAGCCGCAGAGCCTGCCGCACGAGTACGGCCAGCCGCGCGGCCAGCAGACTACCCAGCAGCTCGAGCCGCGGCAGCGTGACTCGCTTCAGTGGCGCCAGTCGTGCCTTAGCCATGACCAGCGATACCTCACTGGAGCCGTCTGACCGGGCGGTGCGGAGATACACCGCCGCTCCGTACCCCTTTGGAGACGCGTCACCGAAGGCGTGCAGCGACACGTCCTCACCAAGACGCCAGCCGCGGGTCGAGTAGCAGCGCGGGATCCGCAGCTGCTTCAGCGCCTCAATACCGCTCAGCCAGTCCAGCAAGGACCAGGCTTGCGGTCCGCGGGAGGCATTCTCCCAGCCCAGCCCTAGCTTCACAGCTCCTTGGAACAGGCCCTCACGCTCACCGCTGCCAAGGCGGAGTGAGCCCTGTCAACACCACCGGACTTTTTGCTCGATGCACTTCGTCAGTGCCATACCTGCGTCAGCCATCACGGCCTGAGCCTCAGTCAGCAGAGAGCTGGCCTCCTTCACTACAGGACGGTGGGGCAGGTTGAAACTCGGGTGCGGACCATCCAGCTCGTGGCTGGGAACCTCCCCAATCACACCCGCCTGCTCCATCTCCAGGAGCGCCTCTGAATAGGTCGCTCCCAGCTCCGGGTCTCTCGTCAAACGGCGAGACAGACCCTTCAGACGCGCCTCAGCGGCAGGTCTGTTGTCCCTTAGCTGATCAACGCCCACCTTGCCTTCCACGGCAGGGCAACCTCATACCTCCTCACCACTGAGGCTTCTTGAATCTTCATCACTTCCCGAGTCTCCCTTCTTCAGGATCACGAATCCGATGCCCTCGAGCGACCACAGCCTGCGAAGTGAACTGCTCCTGGATTACTCCGAGACAGAGCAGCTGACTGGTGGCGCCACCTGTCGGCAGCGCACTCACCTTTCCGGAGACAACCCACCCCAGGACGGTCTCCTGTGCCACGGGTACCCCATCGAGCCTCAACTCACCTTGCTTCACCAGATCCCAATAGCAGTCCAGCCCTACCAGTATGTCTACAGTCAGCTGTCTGTCAGAAGGCGGATCAGCCAGCTCCAGGTGGCTGAGGGACTGTAGGATTCCGGCTGGCAGGACAGGGCGTTGGAGAGGGGTGCAGATCACAGGGATCCGGAAGGCCTTGACGGAGAAGACAGAGGGTGAGGCCATGTTAGAGCCGGACATGTCAACACGGTACACATCCCTGTGCTCAGCAGCTGAGCTAGTTCCCCCAAACGCTGCATATGACAAGCTCTCTGAACCTATCCACTCAGGCTCTGCTCGCTTCACGAGACTCTCACTCACATAGGTCCTATCACTGCCTGTGTCGAACAGTACTGTGGCCCCGACACGCTTCCCTCCCTTACCTACCACAACCACACGAGCAGTAGGCAGCACTGTGCATCGCTTTTCAGGGCCAGCACTTTACAGGACACAAGAGTGGACACTGGGCACTGCATCACGACTGAAGGGTCCCCTGCTTTGGTACCGTCCTGTGAGGCCCTAGATCACACTGCGCCTACCACCCCGTGCAGTTTCTGGGCAGCAATCACACCTGTGACTTCTCCACACTCGAACACTGTGTCCACACCTGCGAAGCTCACATGTCGCAGTTCTCAAGACCACCTGAGGCAGAATGCTGCCTGCCTGATGGCCTCCCTGCGCTCTGGGATGACCAGGGTCAACTTGTGGCATACCTTTGCTTGGTGTGTCCTGGCCACATAAGGCCACCCCACCTGGCCTGCCTCCTTCTGTAGAGCTGCATGCTGCTGGTCGTCCTTGCCTTGCTCTCCCTCTTCATCCCTGTGCTGAGGACGCGCTTGTGGGCCTTGGCGACGTTGCCTGCTGATGCTGGCCTGCTGGTGTCAGGTTCATGGAGCTGTAAGGCACTGGAGCGCTCCCTCCGCTTCGATCTCAGCTCCCGAGGAAGTCCAGTAGCCAGGCTAGATCAGCCTCCCTGCCAGCACCCTCACGAGCCCACTCAAGCCTGATGTCAGGGAACACTTTGGAAAGGATAAGTGGGACAAGAATCACACCGTACCTGTCTCCTCCGATCTCCAGGGACTCCTGGCTACGGATGTGGGAGAGGAGGCGGTCTTGGAGCTCCCGCAGGGAACGGATGCTGGTTTGGGCCACTGGAATAGAAAGAAGTTGTTAGATGTGAGAGAAGATGATGACTTCCTTCCTTCCAAACCTCCTCTTCAGAAGGTCAACAGCTGTGACATAGTTCAAGGAAGTCAGAGAGAGGCCAGCCACACAGTCACATGCATCACCTTAAAGGAGTGATCTTAAATATGCAAACTTTGACACGTCTGGCAGCTCTGACACATTAACTGATGCATTCAAGCACTCCCAGAATGGCTGCCACTGTAGCACATCACCACTGAACTTGGGGAGCTCTAACTTGGGGAGCTTCATGTGTTGCTGACTGTGAGCGCTTGCAACTGAACATTCAGATGCAGGGCTGAGGGCCTTACTTGCTTTGCTCAACACATTGGACACATTTTCTCTGAGCGCAGCAGCACTTTCTGCCTGCCATCATGTCCTCCTCAGACTCGAAGCACACCTCAACCTGAGCTTGGACATCATCAACAATGGAAAGCCTATGAGCACAATCATTTTTGGCAGCCTGGAGGGCATCAAGATCCAAATCCTTTGTCATAGCACTCCTCCAACCTTCTCACCGTTCGGCTGAGCCACCCTGCAGCAGCCCCGCTTCCTTATTCAGCTCCCTTCTGCCAATCTTCTCTGGTCTGGTGCGCCTCAATATGCCCAAGATAAAAAAGGTCAAACACAAACACCAGTACCAAACTTAAACTTCTTGTCCTGATTCCGTGGTTTTTCCGACACCCAAAATGTAGCAAAACTAGCTGAAACACATTCATCACCCATATTACCATTTCCAAAAAATATATCATTCACTCACAGACCAACAAAAATAAAAACAATCAATCTTCCACCCATCAAAGCCAACAAGTTCACAGAAGGCTGTGGACTCCAACCAACTCAGTTTGAGCGCAAAACTCTGCCCGACAAGTCCGACACCGATGGACCTGCGGTCGCCTCAAGGAGGCCAAGGAGGTCACTCCAAACTCCTTGCTTCAACTCAAACTAAAGCCGCTGGCTGGTCAGGACAGAAAACCCAAAACACCAACTGACCACCAGCCAAGACTTGGACTCAGTGCTGCACGCGCCACCGCACAAAGGCCCCAGTGACTCGTGCGCACGCCTCTGCCTCACCGACCCAACTCGACTCTTCAACATGACCCGACCTGACCTGCCCTGTCCCCGAATTCCCGCCACGATGCCCCCCTGGAAAAGCCACGAGGTCACGGTAAAATCCTATCTTTAAACACAACAAAAATCGTTCAACTTAAACTGGCGTAGAGAAAACAAACCCAATCTAAACAAACAGCAAAGTAGACTAAAACACTGCAAAACATAAGAACAGGCTACTAAATGAAAATCCCCAATAGTGTATGCGCAATAGTTATACCCAGTTGTATCAAAAACTTGATGAGTTTCGATTATATTTTCCATGAAGATAGCAAGATGAGATTTTTACACTACAGTTGCATAATACAACTTATACATCCCTAAACGAACCACTTACTCATCACTCATCAACGCGACGGGCACTTAACCTGCAAACCATACGACTTCAGAGTCTGGGGATATTTAGAGAACGCGTGAATATTTGATGCTTTCGAAGAGCGTCATAGACGTCGGAGCACCATTGAGATTACTGATGGCAAATTGATTTGCTGTAGGGAATTTCTTCTTGGCATGGGCCATTGCTGCAGCATCCAACAGCACAATCAGGCATCATGATGGTATGTCCTGCAACTTTTAAGGAATGACATCATTACTTAAAGGGAATGTTTCACCTTAAACTAGGGTGTTTCATGGGTGCCTAAACCCCAAGCCCAGCCCAGCCGAAGCCCATGAACACCAAGCCCAGACCCAGACCAGACCCATTCAAATTCATAATATTGAGGTCCCCATGCCCGGTCCGGCCCATTCATACTTAAGCAGATAAATTATTTTCACAAAAATGTGCAACCATTATCGACCAGATTAACTTGCCATGTATCAACGAAGAAAAATAATATCAATCGCACCTGTGTATTGGCTGTGGCTTTTGACTCATCGAACCTTTTCGGTCATCATTGTCATACTGGATCAGACTTTGGATCGGACATGATTGGATTTTCAATCTTTCCACTGCTAGGTATTACCATGATGTATTGTTCTCATGTATTCGTCCAATTAGATTGTATAAGTGTCCTTTAATTTCATTTATTAACATATTACTGTTAAAACATCTGGCTGTCATAGTAAGAAAATAACGGCAATTGACATGACTAAATTGTCATACATCAGCCCACCCAGTACCCCATGCAAAAGTCGAAAATGCATACCCCAGCCCAGACAATCGGAAGAATTGAGTGGGCACCCATGAGTGCACCCAGCCCATGAAACACACTGCCTTAAACCCTCGTCTTACGGGGTGGGGGCTGACAGGCCCTCCCTTGAGGCTTTTCTTGAATAACTTGTAATACGTGACGCGAATCTTTCTGGAATTTTGAGTTTACAACAATTATGCGTATCCTGTGAAATTTTAATCAACATTTGTCCAGATTTGTTTAGGCAATGACGTTTCGATGACGTCATGTTCGTAAAAACGTCAAATATTGGGAGAAAAAAAAACATATACAAAATAGTTTTGCAGCATATTGAAAACGAAAATCATGAAAGACGTGAAATGTTGTTTTGTTTCAAATGACCGTTTCTGATTTCTTAACCCCAAAAAGACAAAAAAATGGGAAAAATACTCAACAATCAAAGTTTTCAAAGATAACTTAAAACAGGAACATATGTGAGAGAGCTGAGTCTGGAAAATACTCAAACAGAATTTCAAAGCAATATCTGTATTTTTGACTGAGTGATGGCTTCCTAAAAGTAAGCAACTTATGACGTCCTATTTTTCTTTTTCTTTTGGCCTGATACGAACAAATAAATACTGTTTTATTTATATTCAGGAGCAAAAACTGGTCTGGGAACATGCATTTGTATTTACATTAAATATTTGCTAGTTTTGAGGTTTTCTAACCGTTTTCCGGACGTGATCGAGTCGAGGTGGATGCTTGATAATGCTATGCGCCCATAGGAATTTTAATATATGGTGACGATTTTCGTTCCTAGGAGTTCATTTACTAACCCAGTCCTAAAATTCGATAAATGATCAGATAGCTGATTTAACGTCCAACACTTTGAGGCTAACCCAGTCATTTTATATTCATCACTTTAATAGTTACGGAACGGACAGAGCCAAAACCACTATTTTTTGGAACGGTCGATTTTTAGGTCATTACTTGACCTGGAAAGTCACCCCCGTGACCTGAAACCTAACAATAATTATTTCATTAGATTGCCTTACATGACAAGCAACCATGCTGGTGTGTGTGTGGAGCGGTGGTGGCGTGCTCTAACTTGCTTGTTGAAAGTTAACAGGGGCCTGTCAGCCCCCCCCCCCCGTACGGCGAAGGTGAGAAACGGGGGCTAGGTAAGGCGTAACGTAAGGCGAGGGTTAAAGTTGTCAAAAATATATCGGCTATAGTCGAAAAAATGGAGTAAATGCTGCGAAACACAATGGTGATATTTGCTCATCGAAAAGTCACTTAAAGGGACTGTCCCACCTTAAAAAAATGTGTCAAATGTACGTTGTTTGTGGCGCAAAATATGAAGTGAATGCTGCTGAACACGATTATGACATTTGTTTCTCACGAACAGTGCTCCAATTCATTAAAAAATCAGTTTTAAAAATTTGGGGCTGATGACGTCATATGAGGAATTTTGGGAAAAAAGAAAACCTTCACGCTGTTATAAGTAGGACTAGTGTATGGCTAATGTATGGCCAAAGGTAAAACAAGTCGACTGTAAATCAACATTTAGCAAAGAGAGACTACGACAACGGCTCACGGCCACCATTCAAATACATTGGGGGCTGGCGATGTTACAGATTGCAAAATCAAACTCGAATTTCTCTGTGATTCGACCTCAGTGATTGATTTAACTTATACCATGCATAATTTCAATGCCAAGCACGCAAAATGGCTATCTCAACTCAAATCTTATGTTAAGGTGGGACAGTCCCTTTAATTAACTTTAAAGAAATTAGGTTTGTAAAATGCTGGATAATGGCGTCAGCATTGAGCGATTGTGAGCATAAAGAAAACATTTACGCTGCCAAATGGCATATGGCACATCTTCAGACATTACTGGCGTCTTAAATTAAAACTATGGTGCGTTGTTTACATCGCACTCGCAGTGGGTCGGGGAGCTATATATAGGGGAGCGCCGGCGCAGGGCGGGTCGCTGAAACAGTCGACTGGACCTCCATATAATCACCTGACCTAATAACCCTTGGAACAGGGTGAGAGTGCCAATTAGCACCATGATCCCAAGAGGATACGGTGCCTGGTCCACAAAACCAAACCAAACCACTCCCAGTGGGTAATCCTGAATCCAGCCAAGATTAGATAATTACAGCCTCACAGGTCGTCCGGGCTCCCAGGACCAGCATTCTTGAAGTGGCTGTCAGCCAATATTCGGTGGCACTTGCATAAATCCCATCTTGGCATTTCAAAACTAAACTACTTAAGAACGGATAAGTTTGGGGGTAAATGGTATTTGTAAATTATATTTGTCAATTACTGACAAAGATAAAGACTATATCAGCTCAAAGCCCCTATAAAGGTGAAACATCTCCATTCAATATCGATGTCTTGAAGCGATTCATACCGGTCACCATTTTTTTGGCACACGATCACCCACTTTTTCAATTGGACATCCGAGTCAATTAATTGAATTTTTAATTTATTTTATTTTCACCCAGCTGCTCCCTACACAACTATGTTTGCTGCTGCACTGTCAATGTGACCTGGGTTTATCAGTTCTACAGATAATCAAACTGCTAAGCCTGTTCAGAAACACGAAGACAATTCGATTTCCGTCGAGTTCGCTGCTGTCTGATCGTATTGACCTGAATTGGTCCACAGAGAGAAGCACACACTGAATGCAATGGGAGGAAAGACTTAATTGTGAACTAAAAACGGGAGCTGGGAAGACTACAACGGTGCAATGTTTTGCTTTTATTCCATGCAGCGATATCGTGACACCAAGCGCGACAGCAAATCGCAATTTCGGAAGCACCACAATATCCCACGTACATCATTTTGCTTCTTGTCCTAGAAACTCCCGAGAGCTTACTACAGAATCCTCTTGTGACATCCACCAATCAGCGTACGCGTATATAGCTGACATCGCATCATGGCTGCTCTGATCCCTCTGATCACGGTGGGCAATCAGCATTTCTGCACCGGCGGCGCTGCGCCGCTCACTAATGGGACGCTCTTCTCCTGCTGGCCCTCCTGACGCGGCTCTGTCCATGGTGTGCTCTGATTTGCCGGACCTCGCCGCGCCTGCTGTCCACCTCGCGTCAGCGGAACGTCTTCGCTGCCTCACGCGCGCAAACATACCAATCACGCTGTGGCGTCGTCAGCACGGCTCAGCCAGGCGCTGGATCGGCATCCGAGCGCCAAATGAGTGCCGCCGCTGATCCAATTGGTGTCATTTGCCGGCGGCCCAAAACGCCGCTAAATGACCGACTGGCGGCGCGCGGCGCGGCCAGGTCAGCAGCTGGGCCGCTTTCATCTCGCGGCGCGGGGATGTCCCCGGGCGGACTGTCGCGAACGTCTTTGTGGGGAGTGGCGGCCGCGGGCGCGCAGGGCAATCAAGAGGCATTGAGAGCCAGGCTGATTAGTTTGCTGCAGTCTGGCAGCTGTCGAGAGCGACTGCACGATATGCAGGGGAAATGAGATGTTAGCTGGCGCTGAGGCGCTCAGTCTCCGCCGAGGGGACGACAATGGCTTATTAACTGAGGGTTATTGGTGTCGTGAAGAGGAAAAAGTGCACAGTCCCTTGTCGTGAAGACACATGGAAAATTAAAAAGCGTGGAGTGCAATGGCGTTGGAACCTTCTGAAAGTTGGGGGGGGGGGGGGTTCGGAGACATTTTGAAGTCAATTATCTCCATGCGACGTCAAAGGCGTAATGTTTAAATTCGAAAATGTTTGGAGGGAGTTGCCCACCCCTTCCTCTCCGGCTCTTACGCCTATGCTGCAGTGGCCTTGCTTACAAAGGTATGACGTTTTTTACGAAAATAAAGTCAGACTCACGCTTATATTTTACAATGGCCATGTCATCATGAGCACATCACTCGATCAAACTCTCGAACGCAGGAAGCATGCCGTGCAAAGACAAGCACAAATATAATTAAGCTGTCCAAGAAAGGAAAAGCAAGCCAAACTTTGACTAAGCCCGACGTTGAAATCACAGTAATTTCACACACAAAAACTGAAGCTAAGCACAGTATGGTGTTGGTCATGACTCATGCCATGCTATTTACCTTGGGATTTGGGTGGATCTAAGTTAATTTGAACTTCCGAACACCTTGAGTTGTGTTGCTGAGGGTGCCTGCTATACAAAAACACACATCTGAAGTCACACTCACCTTTCAGATGTCCGTTTTTGACGTCGACGTCGGGTAAATTTCCACACCCGCGGTGAATCCCACGCACTGTTGACGGAAAAACAGCACCCAACACTGCACTTACTCTAAAGGATATTACCTACTAAGACAACAGGACTCAAGACGTAATCCCTCTAATCCACGACGCAATAACACGCCACCCATTTTGCCACCAAATAACCGCCACCCACGCGTTCAGGCGCTAACTGATGCGAAGATGCTGAAAACTTGTACTGCACGCGCTTGATCTCGAGCACGTAGAAATTCGTAGCTGATTTGAATTGGTGAATAATCATACCGTTTATTTCTTACTCTCATAGGAACATATCATTTCACGTGAAGACATACAAATACAACAATACTTACTCGAACGTAAGCACGTACGCACACACGCACACCAACACACAGACACATATCAGTGAATAGCGTAGACATAAAAGCGATAAGATAAGCTTTTGTATAATCAGCCACACAGCAACAATTGTTCGACATCGCTCTGATTGTGATCACATTGAGTATGAAGTGTTAAAGTGATCCAAAATTAAACCAATATTTATAGAACAGCACTTGTTGGGCTATATGTATTCGACTCCGTTAAAAGGAATATTTCACCTTCTAAAAGTTTTCAATATATAGACATTACGCTGGTTGTAATTACAAATATGAAGTGCTGCTGAAAACGATGGTGATATTTGAATCTCGATAAGTCACTTAAGTTTATATTTTTTAATAAAAAATGAAGTAATGACGTCATTATTGAGCTTTAGAGAGCTGTAGAGAAAACCCTATGCTGTAAAAAGATATGGCCCAATCTTTTCAGACAATTATTGCCACTTAAATACAACCAAGTCTTTTGTTATCGTACTCGCATCGGGTAATCTAACCAAGGTTGGAGAAAATACAAGTTGTTTTTCTCCCAGGACCAGCAATCTTTAAGCCGCTGCCAGCCAATCAGCGGCGGCACTGTTCAAATAATTCAGATTATAAATATAATTGCCTAAAATTGGTTAAGTTTTACTTAAATTTGTTAAAGTAATTTAAACATTTCAATAAGAGCCAAAGATAATGGCAATATCAGCTTCAAAACTAATACAAAGGTGAAACATTCATTTAATCCCTCGTCAACATACAGACCCCCCCCGAGGTTTTTAATTGAGCAGTTTTTTACACAGTCGGCTTAACTTGCTGAAATTGTGAGTAGCTGAGTTTAAAACTGATAATGCGTATGCCTGGTCAAAATTGCATTCAACATGTTTGGCAGTTTGAGAATTACAATACGAATATTTAGTGCCATCATGCTGGTGGAAAAACGACAAATGTTTGATTTCTTAATAGAGCTTTGGAGCAAATCGTAAGCGGAAAAAGGAAAAAAATACATTGCCTTTTCATGACATTTTCGGATTTCCAACATCCAACAGGTTTTGACCACAACAAACTCAAAACCTGATTTGTTTAGAAAAATCGCTAAAAAATCAAAGTTTTCCAAGATAAAAAGCGAAATAATGTGTGAGAATGGGATATGGACAATACCCAAGTCAAATTGCTAAACAATCTCAATGTTTGACTAAGTGATAGGCTTTCCTAAGTTAGACCTTATGCGTCATTTTGTATCACTTTTGGACTTTGCTTTGACCGAAAGAACAAATAAATATCTATGCTTTTCTGTATTTCTAGAAAGAAACAAAAAACGGGCTAGATCATGACTTTGTTATTGACATCTTATCAATTTATAAAATTTGAGTTTTTTGAGAGCAAAATCGCTATTCTACGATGTGGTCGATTTCGGACGGTCATTCACTTGACCTGGAAGGTCATCCGTTGACCTCAAACCACAATTTTACATGTTAGATTACGCTGGCCACTGCGCCAGTAGCTATGTCCACTTGGTACATTTAATGGTTATTTAGAGAGGGATTGCTATTAAAAGAACACACGCTGTACAGTTTAAGAAGGAACGTTGGAATGGAAGCTAGCTAAATACTGCGTCGTTTCTTGGGAAATCGTGTACGGTTACAAACATAAGTCATCACCTTACTTAAACATGTAAAAGGATTGCATTCTATGTGGTCGGTTATGAGTACTGCTAAAAAAGCTGTTTAGCTTGCTAAAATTTCCACAGTACATGGACTCCGTACTGCAAATAACACACATAAAATATGCTGTTGAATTGAAGCAATAAACAGTATAGTCACCAGCTGTTCGCCGGCAAGACTACAGCCTGATCCGGCTCTCCCCTAGCTGTGTTTTCACTCGGGCCTGACTCAAGACTTCGGGTCACTATATTTAGCAGTTCTTGACGCCCCTGGACACTATAGTTGTGTCGTCAGATGTATTTATATTCAAAGCGATGCGCCAAGACTTCTCGCCCGCCCACTCATACATAGCAACTGGCATGGAGCATGTTGAAGTTGTTCGCTACTTTAAATCCTATTTTAAGTGGAAGTTCACCTTGACCGTGAAAATGGCTTTCACAGCTGGTTATTTTGGGTCGAGCAGAATTAATTTCGCTGACCCTATTTTCATAGGCAGTTTAACACGGGTTAACCCTCGCCCGTGTAGGGCAAGATCACTGCGTGTCAGGGTAGGGGTACGACCCCATTCCCTCCCTTGGGGTTTCGCTCCTAATTAAGCTTAAGCTTCAATTAAACAACGAGCGTGTTGTGTGACGAGAAAAAGCCATTGCCATTTGATTTTAAGGTCCCAGGTCAATAGATGACCTCTGAGATCATGTCAATAACCAAAATGTCATCAAATCGTAAATATGTAAAAATTGAATACTGATCGATAATAATTCCTGTGAATAATGTTTTTTCACTGTACGAGTTAAGCTGACGAAGCCGGTGGAGCTCGCTGTTAGTGGAGCACGCCAAAGCCCACACGGGACATGTCCTCTGTCTGCCGTGACGTCACTCTGACGTTGAGCTGACAAAGACAGCAGTCACATGTCCTATCCACGAAGATGAACGAGATGTGTGAGGTGATACGACTCGGTAGGGGAATCCCGCTCCTTCAACCACTTTTACTTCGGTGACAGATGGGTATACCAAGCGGATTCGGACTCGTTAGTCTTGTCAAATACACACACGCACACACACACACACACACACACACACACACACACACACACACACACACACACACACACACACACACACACACACACACACACACACACAC
>VOPJ01010637.1:17956-51306 GCA_014673585.1 Semibalanus balanoides
GGTGTGTGAGGTGTGTGCACTGTGTGCTCCGTTGCTCCGTGTGCTCCATGTGAACCGTGTGAGCATTGTGAGTGTGTGAATGTGTGAGTGTGTGAAAGTGTGAGTGCGTGAAAGTGTGAGTGTGTGAGGTGTGTGCACTGTGTGCTCCGTTGCTCCGTGTGCTCCATGTGAGCCGTGTGAGCATTGTGAGTGTGTGAGTGTGTTAGGTGTATGAGGTGTGTGTAGTGTGTACGATGTATGTGGTGTGTAAGATGTGTGAGGTGTGAGGTGTGCATCCATGCTCCTGTGCATAATGTTAAAAAATGATATTCATTTATCCCCATAACACCTAACTATAGTCAGTTCTGGGATTCAAGTAGGCGCCACTAGCTCGGCTATCTGCCTGCTTGAATCTCAAAACAAAGCATTTACTAATACAGGTGGCGGCTATCCTTTCCAAGCAAAAAATAAAAATAAAAAAAATTGCGGGGAGTGATGTGACCTAACGTGATTTAATATCCATATCCTTTTTAAACTCTCTTCTGGTACTTAACGTAATCAGGTCACATGGGCATGGAAGGGCACTCCTGCCTACCTATTAATGGGTAGGGGAAAAAAGGCCCTACCAACCAAGGGCCCCCTTCAAGCCAGTTCAGGACCTTCTGTCGGCATCTTTTAAAATAAATTTAGTCCGAATGTTTTGATGGGATGGATTCCCGAGATCAAAACTCACGCTAAGCTAAGCTTGTTGTGCAGGTCCTCACCCCACCATCGGACTGCGCAATTCCAGTCACCGTCAGAATTTAGAGACGAAAGTTTAACGTCCCCTAACTACTGAGGACGGTCCGCCCGGCTCGCTGGCTTCATCTGACCTTTGACGCCGCCGCTGCCATCAGCCGCAGGTCATCCCCGCCAGGAGCAAACAGGGAGCGCCGAAGCGGCTCGAACCCATCTTGCCAGGTTGAGTCAGATCTGTAGTCCAGCGCTCTCCCGACTGAGCTACACGGGCGGACTAAAGAAGCCCTTAGGCTGGCTGAGGCACCTTGGTAACCTAGATCAAAAATATAATAATTAAGGGGCAAAATCATATGTTTGAAACCACAAACTTCTTGAGTTGGGGGCAACTGCCCCCTCCACTCTTTTTCCTCCCTATCAGCCGCCCCTGAATGATATGATTGGCAAGCAATGCTCCAATGCTTTGTGTTCTAGTAAGAGTGTCAATCACTTGTCACCTTTTTACCCTTCGCTTCTGCGTGTGTCGCCATCATATTCAAGGATGACGTTGCGGTGAAAAGTCACGTGCTGGCGCGAAAATGTCGCGAGCCACGTCGCATCGGTCACGTGCCACGTGTCGGCGCCAGAAGTTCAGATAATTGCCAACTTCGATCACCTTCTCAATGGTTTGGCAGCTTCAGAAAATTTCAAAACACTTCAAGCATTGCGACTTCAGAGGAGTTTACGAAGCGAAGTTTTATATGATATCCACTAGTACCAGTCGAGATAATTAATGCTTTGAGGTATCTGCTTTGATTTTATGTTGTTCGACAAGTTTTGGCTGAGACTGATTTTCAAAGAGCACGTTTGTTTGACTGCATTATGTCAAATCAAGCTGATTTGAAATTTAAAACAAAATCAAAGAGCACATTTGTTCGACTGCATTTGTACTTAATCAGGCGCTGGAGTGGTTGAACAGGAATTCCTAATTTCTGAAAGAATATAGGTGATGCTACATACGTACCTATATCTGTCAAGAAATATTAGAATCATGTAACATCCAGCCTGATTTAACTAATATGCAAAGATCCGACGGGACCGGCGTCCATTTTTTTTGTGCAGCTAGTGTAAATACTGTGTTGCTACATTGTGTTCAGGAAAGTGTATTGAATATAATACACCCCGCTCAGCAGTCAGCTGTGGTGCTTATGGTACTGCAGTGTGTCAAAGGGGGAGGAATTTTGGTGACTGTTTAACGGGTGAAAATTGTGTGCAATTTAATTTTGGTGTAGATTGGGTGTGAATTATGTTTTCAGTGTACAGGATGGGTGCGGACGTGCGTTGGCTGTTAATTTTGTGTGGCTTGATTGAGCGTGTTTGTGTGAGCGAATTGGACTGTTGAAGGAAATATTTTACCTTTCTGAAACCTGTCAAATATATGCTTGTTGTAGTAAAAATATGATGCAAAATATATCACCATCATTTTAAGCAAGTGGTGCTTAAAATGATGGTGATATATTTTGTTTCTCGAAAAGTCACTTAACTTTTTGGACAATTTTGTTATTATTGAGCTGTAGAGAGCTATAGAGAATAAATAAAATATGTGCAGACAGTTATTGCGGACTTGAATACATATCAGTCTTTTGTTATCGTAATGCAGCAGGTAACCCAGTCAAGGTTCGAGAAATAAATACTAGTCGATTTTCTCCAAGACCAACTATCTTGAAGTTCGTCTTGAAGCTGGCAGCCAGTCAGTGGCTGCTCCAGCCTGGGTTTATTTGGCAAATTCAAGAATACTTTGTTTAAGAACGGATAAGGTTTGGCAAAAATGCTCTTTGCAAATTATGTTTGTCAATAACTGCCAAAGATAATGCCTATCTCAATTCAAAACTCATATAAAGGTAAAACATTCCCTTAAACTGAGCTACATGTGCCTGTCGTCCATTGCATAACACAAAATCAAACAAAGTGAAATAAAAAACTGGTGAAACACAATTTACGAAACTGCGTAGAATCCAAGGCCCCAAAGTCAAAATAGAAGCATCCGGCGATTCTAGCGACATCTCGCGTCACCATTAGTGTGACGTCACTAGTGCCATCGCAACAACAGGTGGAAGCAAGATCTTTTTTTGGATCGATTGCATAGTATCGGTTTCAACAGAAACTTTCAATGGGATTCACCTTTTGTGCCACACAATAATGCACCACGGATTGGCATTCGTTCACATATTTCGTAAATAATTTGCTTACTATTTGCCTGGAAGTAACGATTTGCCGGACACCCCGAAAGCATTACGCCCAGGAATGATTTGGCTGGTGCCACACACCAGTTACGTCATGCATGTGGCTCAAAGTGACAATGCAAAATGCTGTAACGATATCCTCTGCCTAGAAAAGTTAGTCCCTTAAGTTTACTCCGACCATTGTGCACTGCCACCTTCCCAAAAGTTCTCAAATGTACGCCGCTTGTGGTGCTAAATATGAAGTAATGATGACCTGCGATAGCACGATTATGAACAGTTTGTTTATCAACAATACAGGTGCGTTAAATTTCATAAAGGTAAGTTTATTAAGTATTGTGGAGGCTGAGACGTCATCATAAGGAATTGTCGGGAATAGAGAAACCTTCAACGCCGCCATAGTACCGCTATGTATGGCCAAAGTATAGCAAGTCACTATCATCGAACATTTAAGTAAAAGAGTGACGACGTCATCGGATCGGGGTCCCCGTTCACAAATACACTGGGGATGGTTACAGATGTCAAAACCAAACTCAAATTTCTTAGCGATTGGACCTCGGTGGCTGTTTTAACTTATATACATAATTTAAATGCTTAGCACGGAAAATGCCTATCTCAACTCAAAAATAATGTTAAGGTGGCAGTGTCCCTTTAAGTTTTGTGCAAAACGCCTCAGGTCACAAAAGGTGTTATGCATCATTGCATGCATCATTGTTAACATGTTATGCATTATTAAATGCATCTCGACGAGTCAAGTATAATGATAATGAGCGAAGCCATTTGAAGATCTCTAGTGCAATTAAGTGCGATTTATTTTACTAAAGACGTGCTGGAGACCATTATTTTTCCAAATACAAAAATATAAATGCAATATTTAAATACACAACTATCACATTTTTTAACTTTTGAAGACTTATGTATCAAAGTCAATCCTGTCATGGGACAAAATCACATTTTGTAATGGCCAACCATAAAATTTCGTGATTTTACTTAATATCACGTTTGTATTTGTTTAAATTAGAACAAAACAAAAATCAAATTCATCTGTAGCTTCTCACAGTTCTGATGATATATAAGTTTATAACACTCCCATGATTTAGAAGGGAGATATCACCGGCTGAAATTTAGAGTTTTTGCGCGACATCGAAAATTAAAGGTCACCCTCGCTCGGGTAGGGTATCGGTAGTATCACTGCGTGTCCGGGTAAGGGGAGGGGGTGGGGGGGGGTACGATTCCCTCTCCCTGGGCGTTTTGCCCCTAATTGAGCTAGAGCTTCGCCGTCGAGCCGGCTCTCGAAGGGTGAGAGGCTGCCGCCGGAGAGAGCAGCTCACGTGTCCGAAGGAGACCTGAGACGTGCCGCCGTCAGCTCTGACATTTGCAGCACACGTGACCCGTATCCGCCGCCCCATCTCCGTCGACAGCCGGAAATGTGCAAACGTGAGGCATGTGGTTGGCATTCAGACGTCCGGAAACGCGGCAGTGGCGTATTGATGTGTGCTTCACGCCTCACGGGAAAGTCAGCTTAAGTATTCCATTTATACCACAATGTAAATGTCAGGCATATCCAATCCATGAATAGAGAGTAAAATATTTTAGATAGGATTCCAGTTGAACAGAATATCGAAACTTTAGAGAACCCTTCTTAAAAATTCGTACGCATCGTTTGTTTGAATGGGTTTCATAGCCCTATACTCAGTGGAGCTTGTTGCACGGACCTCAAACCCTTACCATCCCATGGTGCAATGCATGTTAACCAGCAGAACGTATCACATAAATATTAGAGCTGCAATGCCTCGGGATAATCCTCCCGACCACTGGACCTTAGTCCGCCGTGGTCGCATCTCCGACTGCTGGGCCATAGCAGCCGTCCGACTGCAGGTCACAGCAGCCTCCGACTGCAGGCCATAGCAGCCTCCGATTGCAGGCCATAGCAGCCTCCGACTGCAGGCCACAGTAGCCTCCGACTGCAGGCCACAGCAGCCTCCGACTGCAAGCCATAGCAGCCTCCGACTGCAGGCCATAGCAGCCTCCGACTGCAAGCCATAGCAGCCTCCGACTGCAGGCCAGCAAGCAGCCTCGACTGCAGGCCATCAGCAGCCTCCGCACTGCAGGCCACAGCAAGCCCTCACGATTGCAGGCATAGCAAGCCTCCGATGCAGCCAAGCACCTCCGACGCAAGGCCACAGCAGCCCTCACTGAGCCAGGCCATAGCAGCTCCGATGCAGGCCATAGCAGCCTCCGATTGCCAGGCCACAGCAAGCCTCCGAACTGCAGGCCCATAGCAGCCTCCGACTGCTGGCCATAGCAACCAAGGAATCAGTTGTTAGCGCAAGTACAGGGGCGTTAACTATTTGCCCTTGCTAAGAGATACTCGATTTAATAGCATACTATATATAGATATGTTGATAAAGACGTCACCATAAAATGTATTGATGTCGATATCACTGCGTGACAGAACTTCCGTACCGTAACAGAATACAGATCCGTAACAAAAATCCGTAACATATCCGTAACAAGACTTTTGAATAACGTACGACAATATTCATTTGAAGTCAGAGCTTTAACTTAAATGATCGACAGAATGATGAATTATTTGTTGCATAGCAATGCAAATGCCTCAGACAATAATACGCAAATGAGGTTTTGCACTAGAAAACTGTTTGCGAGTTTCAAATTATCTGGATGTGGAACATAATGAATTTCACAATTTTACTACACAACAAAACAAATGAAATGAACAGCGAGCACGAGATTCCAACCGAAATCCTCATGTGAAGAGGCTCAGTCTGACCGGTGACTTTTTTCGGCGGAAACGTTGCATGTTTTCTCAGATAATCACCGATCTGATGAATCTTAATAATTTAGATGGACGGCGCTTGTTAAATATATTCCGTGATGGCTCACGCATATTCTTCTCAGGCAATTTATTATTCCCAATTTTTGTTTTCTGTTGCTGCCAGTGTGTCGTTATAGCTATGGGGGCTGGTGACTTATTATCCGTTCGTTTCAGCTTAAAGGGAGTGTGCCTACTCACATTGGTCATGTGGAGTTGTTGACACTAGTCTGTAGAACATATTTTTCTGAATTTAGCCATGTACTTCATTTCCCCAGAATCACTTTAGTTGCCTGAGACTATTCCCAAAGTCGCCAATCAACATCACTGGCAGTAGATTAATTATCAATAGTTCGCCAGAGAGCTGTTGCACCTAGAAGCATTGCCTCTAAATTAACAACGCTAGCATATATTGTTAGTTCTGGCCAGTGCGCCATTATAGGGTAACATCTTCGGCATAACGTGACTTCTGTTTAATAGTGACGAGAAATCGTTTATGAATTTTGAAAACAAAACAATGCAAAACAGAATATAAGTAAGAATTCAACTAAAGGGGCTCAGACGGTGAATTTTATCGTAACCAAATAATTCCAGCAATAGCTTCTTACCGTAATAAAAATATATTTGACATTTCAAAAGAGTAGGCACACTCCCTTTAATGACACAACTTGCAAATAGGTTATCGAAACTCATTGCATTTTAAGGATCACAACAAATACAAACGAATTCAGTGATTCTCAAATGGAGGTGGGGGGGGGGATAATTACCCCACTTAGGCCAACGTAGACTTTGAGCATGGGTAACTGGGATTAAAAGCAATCACATACTTTTGTAAAGGGACTTTAAACTAAAATGGCGATTTTGAAAACCATGTAAATAAATCACCTACAGTTTGCTCTGTTTAGTTGTAAGGACTTTCCTAATGTTGTCTTTTTCACTCAGGGGCCAAGCCAGTATTTTTCGACACAGGTGCATCCGGTTGGGGGGGTCACAAGGGGCAGTCCCCATATAATTATGCCAGGCCTGGGAGTGCCTGGCCTGAGATGAACCATGCCAGGCCTGGGAGAGCCCATGTCAGGCCTGAGAGAGCCCTTTCCAGGCCTAAAAGGGCCCATGCCATGTCTGAGAGGGCCCATTCTAGGCCTGAGAGGGTCCATTCCAGGCCTAAGAGGGCACTCGAAAGGGTTCTTCCTCATCATAGGGCTCTCTGACAGACTAGGAGGGTCCTTGTATTGTGTGAAAGGGCTTTGGATCCACTTCCCACAATGTATTTTACAACAACAACAAAAATGACGGCCGCCAGGCCGTGTGGTTGCAGCCGGGCATAGGTGGTCCGGCAAAATCTCCTGGGTGCAGGAGCACCATTCGCACCTCCTGGCTACAGCTCTGATCTCATTGACACCAACATGTTATCGCAATCAGCATCAACATCAATAATTAATGCTAAATGATGTTCAGTTTTGTGGTACGCGTACGGTTCATGTGCTGCTCAACATTGGAAAGTTATTTTTTTAGACGAAGACCAACGATGCACATGTCTACTTATATTCCTGTCCCTAGGTGGCACTAGTAGTAGGCGCCTGCTCTTATGCTGTACCGCATAGCTTGAAGTCGAGACCTGTGTTCTCGGCTATGGGGAGGGGTATCGAGTTGTTCTGGTCATCATAATGGGAAACCCCACACTAAATACCGATAAATCCTGGCTTAAGTTATTATTGCAGGCCATGGCTGGGACATATTTTCTCAATTTAAAACATAAAACTCAGCCCTAAACCAATAGCCAGCAATAAGTGTCGATGCTCTTTCATGTATTCAAGCGTTATTAGAATGGAGTTTCAGGAAATCTGATAAAAATTAAGAACTTCTCAAGGAACTATGTCAGGCACACTAAGGAATGTGAATCATCTTCAAAGAGTGACCTAGCTGTCAAATGTACAAAGTTACAAATATTGTCCCGACTAGGATTACCTTCTTTGGTAGCCGAGTCTGACCAGAATATAGAGGCGACATCAGCCAGTATTAGCATTCCGCGACATATCCAAACTTGTGGACCAACACACTCACGCCACGCAATCGCGCTGTACTCACTATGCAAAACACGTCCCACGCGCCACAAGGACACGTGGCTAACTGAGGTCACAAAATCTTCTGAGGAGAAAATTAGACATTGTGGCTGAAAGTGTGCGCAGAATTTATCCCCACTAAGGAGACGGAGGCGAAGTTTGAAGCGGGAATTGATCGTCTGACTTTCCGTCAGTCGGTTGGTTTGCATTAAGGGTGCGTAAGCCAGCTGCAGGCTGGGATTACAACTGTCAGTGATTTACTAGACTGCAGTCGGCTGCAGACGCGAAGCATGTAAAGCATGTCCTCGGGCTGATCAATTCTGCTTTTTCAGCGTCCACCATTCGTTGTCTACGCATACTCAAAAAGACCAAGCGTAAAAATCTGTTTTGAGGGTTAACTTCAGAACGACACAAAAAAGCTACCCGATGCAGTCAACGCATCGTTTTCTGTGTTTGGCTGGTACACGTTTCTGTGGATAAGCCATAAAAAGCTAGCACATGCCTACTGGACTCGTGAACAAGTCTGATTGATCCACACCCAAGAAATATTATAAGAGGCAATTTCATAGCAAAGCATATATTTATTCATCTCAGGACTCTTAATAAATAATGTTTGGTAGAACAATAGCACTTCAGGTTCTTGTGTCGACTGCAGTGGGTAGTTATCACCCGAACCCCACCCCAGCCGCGTGACATACGGGATCGTGGCATGACGATCCTCGGTCGCCACTCCTCGTCCATCCGACCGCTGATACCAAGCCACTGCTGGGCTGGCATTGGCTGACATGTAATGCCATCAGCAATCAGCTGTCTGTCTGGCCGGTGTTATTGTCAGCCCGCCTGGCCACTCAGGCCAGCATCCTCCCCGGCTGGAGCAGCTCCACCGTCCACCCACTCCCAGTACCCACCCGGCAGTCTGTCCACTCCACCGTCTGTCCACCCGGCCGTCTGTCCACCACACCGTCTGTCCAGTTCCACTCCACCGTCTGTCCACCCGGCAGTCTGTCCACTCCACCGTCTGTCCACCCCTCCGTCTGTCCACCACACCGTCTGTCCACCCCTCCGTCTGTCCACCACACCGTCTGTCCAGCTCCACTCCACCGTCTGTCCACCCGGCCGTCTGTCCACTCCACCGTCTGTCCACCCCTCCGTCTGTCCACCACACCGTCTGTCCAGCTCCACTCCACCGTCTGTCCACCCGGCAGTCTGTCCACTCCACCGTCTGTCCACCCCTCCGTCTGTCCACCACACCGTCTGTCCAGTTCCACTCCACCGCCTGTCCACCCGGCCGTCTGCCCACCCGGCCGTCCAGCCGTCCACACAGTACATGTCCACTCACACCTCTGTCCAGTTCCACTCCACCGTTGTACCACCCCTCCGTCTGCTCCCCACCCGTCGGTCCAGTCCACTCCACCGTCTTGTCCACCCGGCCGTCTTCCACCACCACCCCGTCTGTCCAGTTCCACCCACCGTCTGTCACCCCTCCGTCTGTCCACCACACCGTCTGTCCAGTTCCACTCCACCGTCTGTCCACCGGCTGCCGTTCTGTCAACGTCACCGTCTGTCCACCACACCGTCTGTACCAGGTTTCCACCCACGGTCTGGTCCACCCTCCGTCTGCTCCACTCCACCGGTCTGTCCACCCCTCGTAGTCTGTCCAACCACACCGTCTGTCCAGTTGCACTCCACCGTCTTCCACCCCGGCCGTCTAGCCACTCCACCGTCTGTCCACCCCTCCGTCTGTCCACCACACCGTCTGTCCAGTTCCACTCCACCGTTCTGGGGCCACCCGGCCGTCTGTCACTTTCCACCGTCTGTCCAGTTCCACTCCACCCGTCTGTCACCCGGCCGTTGTTCACCGGCGTCTGCCCACCCGGCCGTCCAGCCGTCCACACAGTACATGTCCGTCTTTCTCCACGGCCGGCACCTCCTTCATCTGGTCATTGTGATCCATCGGCCCTCCTCCCTCGGAACCTTCACGGCGGCCTCTGACGTCATGAGTGACGTCACAATACGGCACGGGATCGATTTATTTATACCCACACCCGAACCAGATTCGATGACGGACCTGATTTCCGGGGCGGCAGCTCAGGGCAGGTCTAAAAGTGAACGTTGCTCTGTCAGCAGCAATCAACGTCCAGTGAGCCAGGCAAAGCCAGTGACATGGTATTGTCATGCAACTAGTGCAACTAGTGATGAAGGGCTGCAGCATGTAATGAGCATATGACTGCTGCTGCATATTCCAATAACTTTCTCCAGCTGTGTACGGATGAATTGTGCGAAGCCGCTATTTAGAAAAGCATGCCACTTCCGGTACTTACAAGTTCAATTTTAATGAATGATTTAAGAAACAGCCTTCTCCAATACAATTTGGAGTATTTATGTATATTAACTTTCAGCATTTTAACAGAACTCTAATGAATTGTTGGTTATAGGTAATGTAAACGCATAACTAGTGGATCATGATCTACTAGTTATGCGCTTGCACTTTTACATCTATGTAAATCAAACAAATCGCTGCCAGTTTGTTTGGTAAATTTTTCATGTTTTGAAAGTAATCTATACATTAATTTTAAAAAAGTGTTCACTCGCGTAGCGTTTCACAAAAGAAATGCGACGCTGTCAACCGGTCATCCAACGGTGTCCGACAAGAGCCTCTGACGTGGGGGGACGACAACCGGTCATCCAACGGTGTCCGACAAGGGCCTCTGACGTGGGGGGACGACAACACCATGTAGGGCTGTCATGCGGTCATCCCAACGCGGTCCGACAAGGCCTCTGACGTGGGGACGACAACAGCCATGTAGGGACTGTCATGCGGTCATTCAACGGTGTCGACAAGGCGCCTCTGACGTGGGGACGACAACATCATGTAGGCTGTCATGCGGTCATCGAACGGGTCCGACAAGGGCCTCTGACGTGGCCGGGACGACAACACATTTTAGGCTGTCATGCAGTCATCAACGGGTGTCCGACAAGGGCTCTGACGTGGGGGACGACAACACCATTAGGGCTGTCATGCAGTCACTCCAACGGTGTCCGACAAGGGCCTCTGACGTGGGGGGACGACAACACCATGTAGGGCTGTCATGCGGTTGGAAACACGGTTTTGTTGATGATAGTACAATAGGTACAAAATATAAATGTCTCCGGTATAATCACTTTTTGAAGTTTAATGTTTATATCCATTACTTGAAAGTTAGTCTTGAAAATTATTTTTCAGCCAATTCAAATAATTGCATTACATTGCCCTAGTAATCTGCAAATTAAATGGATTGGGTTGATCATGAATCGAATGAATCAAATAATTATGTTCCGTGCTTTGTTAAACATCAAGTGATGTTTCAGCCGACGTGTCTTATGTACTCACCGCCAGCTGATTCTCCACACATTGCATTTCAGTGAAACGTTTACCAACGACACAGGGGTCTCAAGATTCAAGGTATGGCATTACATGTACAACCAGTAACCACTGGACCTGACCTTCACCAAACATCAGTTCTCCCACCAGCAGCACAGTCCTGGGCCCAATCTTACCAAAGTGTCGTGAATGCGCAATTACGGGATGCCGTAAATAGGGTGGTCAGAATTTCGCCACCAACAAACTACGGCGTTTGGTTCATCCCATCTCGTTGCCGAAATGATCAAGTCAGTAGTGCGCTAGACTGGTGATATAAATGTCCCTGGTTCGATCCTGGGTTCCAGGAGCTTTGCAGACTGGCGCTCCAATATGCCGTTCTAAGACACATTCACAGCATTTGGTAAGACTGGACTCTTGGTAAGATTGAACACTGCAGCCAGTAAAGACGTCATAAGGTAGGGTCATAGGGGCATTCCACGACAAATCGACCAGAAACAATTGACACCCTCATGTCAGCGATTTGTCAACAACAGTAATCTGGGGAGCTAAAACGAGCTGTGAAAGTTTACGGCGAGCCATGCAAAGGTGTAGGAGATATTGCCTCAGGCATTTTTGAAAGTCGCGATGCATGTCAATATTTGCATGCCATTATCGCTGAGAATTTATAACGCAATCTAAACTTGTCATTCATTTTTGGGATGGCGATGAGCCACTCTACTAGATAGTTCCGTTAGATTGTCAACTTTTTCAAAAAAATCAAAAAATTGCCACTTTTTGCCATTTTCAAACATTTTGTTGTCCTCTAGTATCTCGAAATTCTCATTTTTGACCATTAAAATGTAATGAGCAGTGAATCATCTTCTAATTAAGGAAATACAATTAATGTAATTTTATATATAAATATGTATGCATTCTGTCATTTAATGTGATACTATTCTTAATGACAAATCAGTTTTTTTACCAATAACTTTTGAACGAATCAAGTAAAAGAGGTATGGTAAACGCATTTTTACTATTTCCGTTGGAACACGTTAAATGACATGCAATATGACCTGGGCCCTGTTGCTCGGGATTTAAGCTAAAATGCCTCCTAACTGATCTGGGACCCCATTACCCTAAAATTTCGATACCTTCAGTTGCTGATCATCATCATAAGCGGGGGCTTGTAAGGTTAGACTCCTCCCCCCGTACTAGTGATTGACCAATGACTCGTCCAGCTGCAGCAGGTAGATACTAAGGTCACACCCTCTATGTTATGATAAAACCCATGGCCGGTTGCTGATGTTCTATTTTAACTCACAGCACAAGCAGAGAGCGGGAGGGCGGGAGAGCGGGAGAGCGGGAGAGCGGGAGAGCGGGAGAGCGGGAGAGCGGGAGAGCGGGAGAGCGGGAGAACGGGAGAGCAGAGAGAGCGAGAGAGCGAGAGAGCGAGAGAGCAAGCGAGAGACGAGTGAGAGAGGAGAGAGGAGAAGAGGCGAGAGAGCAAGCGACCTGGAGGAGCAGAGACGAATGAGAGCGAGAGAGCAAGCGAGATAGCGATAAAGCGAGAGTCCTTTTGTATTATTATATAGATATATGATATATTATTTTAATATAATACGTATATAATATATAATATATATACGCAAAAAGAGACACAAATTTTGTATGTAAGGCCCCTGCATCTTGTTGTTCAAGATTAAGTTTGTTTGATTAGAGGATCACTAGATCCCTTGACCTTAAGCATTTACGCGGGGCGTTACCAGAAGGATATATATATTATATATATTATATATATAATTATATTATATCTATATATATTATATATATATATAATATATATCAGAAATGTGTCTGTCGGATCCAGCTGATATCTAGATTGTGATGCCGTAGGTCCCGGGATCCACATGGGACACCAGATGCAGGTACTCAATAATACGACGGATCCACAAAGATTCCAGATCCTGATATATTTCATGTCAATGGATCCACTGGGATCCCAGATCCAGCTCCGGAATCCAGGCACACTGGTAGGTGCCTAGTTCTTGCTAATCTCATCATATAGAAATTGATTACACAATATCTCTTTGCTTATAGGTACTTACAACTTACAGGCTAATTTGCAGGTACTAATTATATATAGTACATAGTATGGTGTCGATTTCTGACCAAAAAGTGTCCAAGAAGTGTCCAAGAATTTATAAGCCTATTCAACCGTTTCCCAAATCGGTCACATTTGTGTTGTGCTAACCGAAATTTTGGTAACCCCAAGAAATGTGACCGATTTAATAAAACCGAAAAAATGTGACCGATTTGGTAAGCGGTCAGTTAGGCTTATACAATTCGCTTGACAGCTTCTTGGGCCTTGGTCAGAGAACGACTCATTCCGACTACATACTACATACGCAAACACAGAGACACAAATTTGATATGTAAAGCCCTGCAATCTTTTGTGTTTCGAAGATCTAGGGTTTGTTATGAATTAGAGATCCGACTGAGGATCCCGATCCTTAAGCATTTTACGCGCGGGCGATCCAGAGGATCCCAGATCTTCATGCCTACGAAGAGGGATTCCACTGGGATCCCAGATCTAACTTGGATCCGGCATTGATTCTGGTATATATATACTATATATTATATATATATACTATATAGTAAATTATATATATATTATATATATTATATATATTATATATACTATGTGTGTGTGTGTGTGTGTGTGCGTGTGTGTGTGTGTATTGACCTCAGCTACATTTTTGGAGAAAAAAAAACGAGCGGTAGCTTCTGACCTTTTTCAGTTTCCCGTCCCTTGACATTGATTTTGACCTTGCAGGCGACGTGCTATAGGAAAATAAACATCAGATTCGTGTTTATGATGGTCTAATTGACCATATATGCCATTTGTTATAGCAATCAGAGATCGGCCCTGATTAAGTCGCTGAATAACTTGCTTTCTTCACGGACATCACAAGGATGGCGTGGTGTCCGCAACCGGCGCTTCTGACTTATGAGCCTAATATCGATTTTAGAATGCGTTGCTCATCTTTGTAGAGCTTGAATGCTCATAACTGATAAGCCACCCTCTCCACTCGGACCTGGCCAATGCGCTCCGACCTCCGGAGAGTGGGCTGAGCAATGGCTTGGATATCAGCCCAAGTCAGCTGCTTTGATTTAATGATGGTAAGACGCAGAGGACGCAACCTATAATTAACTTAACATCCAAATATCAAGTACCCCATTAGGTCTTCAGTCGCCAATATGATATTACATAATTTTTTAATTAGACATACCAGAGAAGGTAGCTGTAAATGCCTACCCTCATTTAATTCTGATTGCTCTAAAAAAGTCCAGGACAATAAAAAAAGTTGAGTAACAAAGCCTAATTCATTTGATAAGGGTTTGGCGTTTCAATCTGCCACAATGGAAAAAGGGATTTTATTACCACGGGTGTATATATATATATATATTTATACTTTATTCAGTCACCCACAATTTTGTTCAAATACAAGTCAGCTATGAGACGGTTGGCCTCGAGAAATCATCGATATACAATATTCGTAAAGTTACGAGACCTCTCGGCTGGTCCTAAAGTTACGACAAAAATTTCAATTTTGTTCGCAATCTGGAGGGCAGAGACAGCCGGTTTACCCCAATCTCTATCAAAGCCTCCCTCTCCTCTTTTTTATGACTATGGTACATGAGCAACGGAACTATCATAACTCGGTGTTTTAACAAACTTTTTTTTAGAAAATACTAGTGCTTACACTGATCGGACGGACTCGATTTCTTTACCATTAGCATTTACAAACAATTTTAACATGATTCCTGCTAAAAAAAGTCAGAATGAAAAATATTGTAATACCTTTTTATCCCTAAAATCGGTTTTAGCGTTCGCACTCTTAAAAACGACATCAGCAACCCAAAGTGACTGGTTAGTGACAGGTTATCCTAACTTAACATGATTAAGACCCAGATAAGACAAAAAGCCGCAGTTATAAGAGATGAACAACAGGGCCCTGTTCTTATGATTCCTTGACTTTGACATTGAACTGCGGTTGTGCAATTTTCTACAGTCTATATTGTGGGGACTTTATGTTTTAATATTTTATTGCTATATATGATTTTAATTGTAATGAAATACTCCATAAGATGGTACTTATGGTTTTTAATTTGGTAAAATTCAATACATTATTTTTCCATTTGTAAACTTTTTTGGTTACCCTTAGAACATCGAAATTTATACTTTTGGCCACCAAAATTGTATATGAGTTCAATAATTTTTCAACTTAAGAAAAACAATTAATGTGGTTCCATCTATAAATTCAATAATTTAAAAAATAATTATTTTTGTTGCTAAAATGTTAAAAGATGTTAAATGAGATTAATTTATAAATAAAAACACATTAATTGTATTTTTCATTTGAAATATTGTTCATCGATCATTACATTTTGATGGCGAGAAGTTACAATTTTGACGTTAAAGGGTTTACCAAAAAGTTGTAAAATTGCAATTTTTAACAAAATGATTAAACAAACAGTAGCCGTTTTCAAGAAGGATTTATTTTCATCCGGTAGTACCCGGTAGTAAGCATTACTGAACGATGCTGGTATGTAGATGTTTGTGATCGAAGCGTTTTTTTAGTTACTGCACGTGCGAAGCAAGTGCAGTAGTTTAAAAAAACGCTGAGATTAATAAATACCACACGGGGCCGATCAAATAATTTATTTAGGACCGAGGTCGTTGTTTGATTTCCCGCCCGAGACCAAAGGTCGATGGTGGAAAATCCTACAACGACCGAGGTCCTAAAGAAATTATATCGGCCTAAGTGTGGTATTAATTTTATTATATGTCTATGTCTATCATATGTATGCAGATATTTGTGGTATCATATGTCTCAGAATGTTGAAAACATACTGAGACATATGATACCACAAATATCTGCATACACTGCAGAGTTCAGTAAGCCTTTTACCATATGTCGCCAGTGCGGTATCATCATGGTATGCCAGTGCATATTGAGGAAAATACCACACTCCACGCGCTAATGCTTTTTACATTGCTCGGCATATGATAATACCCGGTAATATGTCATGCATTTTGGTTAATTAAGTCTAAGAACACGGCTTCCCGAATATTTTTGGCATCAATTTAAAAATTATGAATCTTAATGTTTCGATTGTTTCGATCGAATATCTGGGAAAAGCCGTGTTCTTAGACTCCATTACTCAAAACGCACTAAATATTACCGGGTACTACCTGGGTACTACCGGATTTATTTTTACCCGGTAATACCCGGTAGTACCCGGTAATATGTCATGCATTTTAGGTAGGTAAGTCTAAGAACACGACTTTTCCCGGATATTTTTGGTATGAAATAAAACTTTATGAATTATAAAGTTTCAATTCACACAAAACATATCCAGGAACCGTGTTCTTAGACTTAATTACCCAAAACACACGAAATATTACCGGGTATTACCGGGTACTACCGGGTAAAAATAAATCCATCGTGAAAACGGCTAGTACCGTTTTGTAGAGTCTCATTACCATTCAAATGATATATTGCAAGTATGCAATTAGTCATAAATTCCCGACGATATGGGCTGTCAACAATTGATGTGACCTCAGGTCAAGGTCATGGTCAAGAAATGCTAGACTAGAAGGTCATATTCAATACCATTTGATGTTTCCCGACGAGGACAGTAAAAAAACGTTTACCAAACCTCTCTAGCTGCGTTCTTTCAAAAGTGTTTGGTAAATAACATGTTTTAAATCAAACAAATCATATAAAATGCCAAAATCTGACGAATTTATCAAAAGAACCACATGCATTTTATTCATTTTTTTGAAAGATAATTTATCGCCTATTACATTTCAATGAAAACGATTTATAATTTGGAGGCACTAGGTCACCAAGGTCACCAAAAAGTTTGATTTTTTTAAAATAAAAATGACAAAATTTCACATTTTTGAATTCTCAAAAATATAATGGTACCATATTTTAGTGTGGCTAAATGTCATTCCGACTATATATGACAAAATTAGATTGCGTCATTAATTTCCAGCAAAAACGGCGGACAACGATTTACATGCACCGTGACCTTGCAAAAATGGCCCAGGCAATAACTTAAAAACGCGTGACCTGAGAGGTCTAGAATTGTGGCAGTCTTTTTTGAGCATAAGATTATCATAAAGAACCATTTTGATCCAAATAAAGAACGGTCTGGTGTCAGGCACTGGTCGTTTGGTCGTTGAACGCCCCCATAACCACACTAAGTATATATTACGTCACGGACGATGGCGTTCTCAATAACACTGTCAATTCAGTTATCAGTTTTTCTGATTGCCTTGTGTTTGTCCAGACTTCGTGACATGCCTCGCCATGTGCCGCTGATTCGTACTGTCGCTAGTATGATTGACGACCGGGATATTATGCACCGGACCACGGGACAGCGTAGAAATAAACATGGCGGCGCATCTGGCCTAATTATCGAGAGTAGGCCGATGAATGACGTACGCGAGAGGATCAAGGTGATGTATCTGCCCATGCCGCCCCGCCGGGGGCGGGGGGCTGGTGACAGAGAGCATTTCTCGGCTTGTCCAACGCGGCTTCTCGCACACAGGAGAAAAGGGTCTTTTGGTGATAATTTGTCGACTGCAAATTGCAATGGCTGGTGATTTTTTTCTCTCGTTTGTTTCTAGCTAGCATAGTTCTCAATATATATAGAAGAGAAGGGTCGGCAGATAATGCGTGTGTATTACTGACTTGCACAAAGGGTAGGCGAGTTTATATATGTATGATATGTACGAGAAGCAGGGCACAAGACTGGTTACGCCGGTGGCCAGACCAGCCCGTGAGCCCGCCGCACGCACAAACACAAAACCGGTTAATAAACCGGACCAGTCCGTACACCCGCCCCACGCACAATGAACGGTAGCGTATAGCGGCGCCATCCTGGTCGCACGTGCGTTTGACGGCGCGCGTCTGGTCCGCCGCTGGTCAGCTCCGGAGAGACAGTACTGGCACCACAGTACCTCCGCCACACTGGCTGTGCCGCAGCCAGACCACCGCTGGCAGCGATCAACGCCACGTGTGCACGTCCGTTTCCGGCTGGCGTGCGTGCCTTGACGGTGGTCATGTCGGCGCCGACAGGGCTGTCTCCGGCCGTCCTGCGCTGTCATCGGCGGCGGCGGTGGCGGTGGGAGGCGGCAGCGGCGGGCGGCACTCGGCGCTGGGCGTCGGAGGTGGTGGGTCGGCAGGTCGCCCGGCCCGACCTGGCTCGATACCGCAGTGCGCTCGCTCGCGACACAATCCGCGCCGCGAACTGCCGCTGGTCACGGCTGCCGTACAGTCGACTCTCATTGATTGGCCGGCCATGGCCCTCGAGGTGGCCTGCAATGACTCGGTGTCGCACGGTGACGCTGGCGGTGGCGGTGGCGGTGCGTTCGCGTACGATGCGGACATGGAGGAGGGCCTGGAGGCGTATAACGCCACCTCGGCGGCCGAGCTGACCTGGCTGGTGCCGATCGGCGCAGCGCTCTACCTGCTCAGCTTCGTCACCATCGTCGGCAACGCCATGGTCATGCACGCCTTCCGCACGGAGAAGCGACTTCAGACGGTGAGTAACGCATCCGGCAGAGACAGGGGCCAGGGGTCAGAAGACAGGGGTCAGCAGGTCCCGCAGCGACAGGGGTCAGGGGTCAGAAGACAGGGGCCAGGGGTCAGAAGACAGGGGCCAGCAGGTCCCGCAGAGACAGGGGCCAGCAGGTCCCGCGGCGACAGGGGCCAGGGGTCAAAGACAGGCGCGTCAGGCAGGTCCGCCAGCGACAGGGGCCAGGGGTCAGCAACACAGGCCAGGGTCAAAAGAAACAAGGGCCAGCAGGTCCCCCAGAGGACAGGGCCAGGGGTCAGTATACAGGGTGTTTGATATTGGCGCTACAGGCAGGTCCGTGCGGCGACAGGGGCCAGAGGTCAGTAGTACTTTCACAGGCTGTCAGCAGGTTCCGCGGCGACAGGGCGTCAGGGGTCAGGGTCAGAAGGAACAGGGCTCTGGGTTCAGCGATGGCAGGCCAGAAAGTAAGAAGGTTATATGAACAAAGGAAATTCCTCTTGCAGTATTGCATCCATCCTGGTTGTACAAGTTAGTAAGGCAGGACCTCGTTACAGATCGGCCCTGGCTCAGATCAAATTACAGTAGCAGGTCCCGCGGTGACAGGGGTCAGGGGTCAGGGGTCAGAAGACAGGGGTCAGCAGGTCCCGTAGAGACAGGGGCCAGGGGTCAGTAGACAGGGGCCAGAAGGTCCCGCAGAGACAGGGGTCAGGGGTCAGAAGAAACAGGGGCCAGACAGCGTCCCTGGGCGACAGGGCGCCAAGCGGTCATATAGACAAGGGGTCTAGCGGTCTCGCACGACAGGGGCAGGTCAGATAGTACAGGGGGTCAGCAGGTCCCGCGCGCTGACAGGGGTCAGCGGGTCAGGAAGGGATCCGAGACTCACACCTACGTCCGCGGGGCGTGTGTGCGTCTTTATGGAGTTTTGGTGAAGCTGTGGTCTCGATCATTTGAGACGGGCAGTTTCTCGGTTTCAACCCTTAGGAGTCTGGGACCGTCAGGCGAACAGTGGACCACGGTTAGAAAATGGTTCTGGTTATTTTGTCTGTCCCTGTGGCTCAGTGGGAGAGCACTGGGCTTGCGACCATTCCCGGTAGTGGTAATCCTGCGTGTTCTGGAAACCTTTCCTCTCAGGGCCTGTGCGGAGCCTCCAATGCGCCACGGTGCGGCCAGACTCAGGCATGAGACACAGAGCGAAAACCGCGGCACCGCGGCCACTTGTAAAACGGCGTCTACTCTATATATAAAATGGCAGCATGCTAATGGTCAGTTTGGCACATGCAGTCAGGCGGTCAGTCGGCATTGCCGTTTGATATATGGTGAACCAGTCCACTAGGCGTTATTTAACTTGACAGTAAGTGGATGTGTGCCTCGTTAACCCTCGCCAGTACAGGGGTACGGTTGAATGTCATCCCCCTCCTCCGTTTTTCGGCAATAACTCGCGTATTTATCAACCGATTGCAATGCCACTTTTAGTGCCTTATTTCTAAACAATGACACAAACTCTGATAATTTTTTACTTCTGCTGCCTGTGACCAGTGACCTTTGACCTCTTTCTCAAGGTTATGTCATGCTCAACCAGTGTCCCGTAGTATCAATGCTTGTAACTTGGGCAGTTTCCGATTGTTTGTTGTTCATGACAATATGCACAGGTGTTACCAGGTGATATTTATGATATCTACCGTCATCGTGACCTTCGATGTCCTGAGATGACTTTGTTTGCCTCGGGCAGTTTCTGGGGAATTTTGAGACACTGATTTCCAATTTGACATTCATTTTATGGCATTATAAGTTCCACTGAGGTCATACACTTTCACAGGTCAACCAAGGTCACAGATCTCAAATAATTTGAGACAACCTCCTTATAATGTGGTAGTTTCTATGACATTTTTGACGCCGACTTCAAATTTGGCAACCATTTTGCATAATTATTTGTCCATTCATGTTTCCAGCTCAGCTTCAGTTAAATATTTAGGCATTAACAATTTGGATGACATCCGGGTCATTGACTTGACCGCAGAGGTCACCTAAAGACCCAGGACTAAAATAGAATATCAGCGTCTTCCTCTCATCAAAAACAACACGCTCGTCTTTTTTTAATGAAAGCTCTAGCTCAATTAGGGGCCAAACGCTACGGCGGTCGTGCCCCCCCCTTGCACGGTTACGTAGATATTGGACGCTGCACTGACGAAGATTTAATTACTTTGCTTCCAAGTTTTAGAAACCTTTAGCAAAATCAATAATAAAAGCAAGGGGTAACATAATATCTGATAGGATTATTATTGTTTAGTAATTATGCTTTGCCTTTTTGTATACCCACTTCACTGTATCCGGCGTTGGATGCATGTTAAGCTGATATTCCGTTCCTACTGGCCATGTTTGACCATGCCAAATGACGCATTTAGTGACGTCATGAAGCGCTGCATCTTACATGGCTGCACCCGACGCTATGCCGGATTGTGGTGGTGCTTCACTCGCCTGGCCAGTCGCAATGTGGTGCACGATTGTACATTTGATTCGATCATTTTCGCAACCTTTGTATCCACTTTACTTTCCGAGATAATAGTACTTCCCTGCAGTGTTCTGAAAGTGCTTTTCAGCAGGGTGTCATGAGGTAGTTTCAGGATGGCTCAGGAGGTAGAAATGAATACATTGCTTTTAACAAATAGTAACGTTTTGTTTTATCATAAACGCATGAAAAAGTTACCACAGTAAACACTACTTCACATACTAGATACTACCTCAGTAAATTGAATAGTACAAGTTTTCATAACATGTCATTTGTTTAATATATAGATTAATAATCAACATCACTGACATTTAAAACCGTTCTTATGAAATGCTGCCATAACGTGCAGCATTGCAGGCTTTATAAGTGAACTTATTTGTACAGGCCAGGCTTTAACTGTGGAAAATTCTCAAGACAACACATATGATATGTGGCTGTTGCAGCTGTCGGACCGCACACAATTTGAGAATCACACAAGCACCAGTAACACATCTGAATTTCAGGCCAAACCCAGCATGAAAACCAAAGTAACCACAACCTGCACAAGAAAGTGCAAAATAATAAACATAATACAAAATTGAAAACATTGTTAAAAAGCCTCAATAAATCAGAATATGTAAGCCAAGCACACAAAGTATACTAGTTTTTTGTGCCAGATCTATTATATACATAGGTAACTCAACTTTCCAAGTAACCTATTCATTATAAGAATGAATATAGGTATTTTAACTCCAAAATAAGGTTCCATGATTAAGTGGATTGTGCACCAAAGAACTGCCAATCAACAATCCCACATACTGTAAATAGTAGAGACCCTTCATTAAAATGCAAAGTGGTAGACTTATCAGAGCATTCTGCATTGGGTTTCTAACAAATTAATACAGAGTTATCAATGTCATGGTTTCTTTATAAGGTAAAATGCCAGACGCAAGTTATAACTATTTCAGAGAAAAACTACCCGTGCTTCTTCGTGTGAATCGAAACTTTAAATAGATAAGATATAATCCACGATTTCTTGCAAAAACAATAAAATAAATTCATAACACTTCCTCGCCCGGGTACCAGACCACGTCGATCAACCTGAATTTTGCTCACCGAAACTGCACTGAGCATAATGCATTAGAGTTGCGCCAAATAATCGTCATTGGTGCGCCCACGATATCACCTGGGATGACCGCTAGTAATTTTCAACACCCATGAAAACGGCCGAGGTAAATTTGCGGGTCGATTTCGCTGAATATGTTGACATTAAACTTGCCTATTCAACAATTAATATGATCCTACAATTAAGAAGATCTGACACACAAATCAAAATTAATTGATGAATCCAGAAAAGAAATTACAAATGGTCTGGAAACGATCGCAAAAGTTGTGAATGATCAAGATTGCTTAAAAGGCGTCTGTATTTTTATTCTGCGTAGATGTCCCTCATATACTATGAAATATATACAAAATTGTTACACAGACTAGCTGCCGTCTTTTAGTTTAAATGCTTCACAATTTTTCCAGGGGGTCACTTGACACCTGAACATAATTCTGCGGAGCTACTTGGCATTTTGAGAAACTTAATTTAAAAAAACAACACACACATATCAGATATAAAGTATGATGAGCATCACTGTAATTAATTTGAAAAATATCAATATCAGCTCCAATATTACGGATAAATCACTTGTTTGTTGAAAGCCTTATTCTTTTCGCAATCTACTAAAAACGTTACACATCGTAGCCCTTTCTATCGGGTACATAAGCATCGAAGAAAAGTGCATGTAAGTCATAATTGAAGATTCGACGAAAATTATTCGATGGTGTTCACGAACTTTCGTAAAAATATAGATATCTATTTGATTTAGACAACTGAAGGCACCCATTTTTCAGTAGCCGATCAGTAAGATTATAGGTATTGGGGCTAAGAACGACCAGGGTGTCCCAATCGACTCTGTTTATACCTTCAACTTTTTACGGGCTAACTAAATTACTACCAATGAAACACAACCTTTATTATTTACGATATACCGCGTGCCATTGTGGTGAATGAATATAGTATTTATGCATGTTTGTTCATGGTATTTATGTAGTTTCTTAAAGCCTACTTGTCTTTCTGTCAATGAACATGCATAAATACTAATTACCATCAAGTTAATAATGGTTTGATAAGAGCAGCAAAATTTCATAGACCACAGAGCCGGCGTCGCCTGAAGCTGTATCTGAACTCAGGCTTGCGGTCTCATTGGCCGAGCCAAACAAGCTTCGGGGTCTAAAATATTGTCTAATGTATAATGAATAGCATGCAGGCAGGTTTGCCGGACCTAGGACCTAGGCGAGTGCTGCCACATGTGGCCGAGCCTTGATGCCCCAGGTGCCATCTCATTAAATGAGCGGTGGCGGTGGCGAATGGCCGGTTCTTTTTTTCGATTTGGAGCGGGAGGTTAAAACAATCGCTTGAATATTTTTTGCAAGGTGAAAAAGATTTAATTTAGGTGTCATTTTCCACCCAAATTTATGGTTTTCAGAACACTGCTTCCCTGTGGCAGAAAAAAAAATGTTGAGCGTGGCGACCAAAAGTGGTGAGTTCACACGTACTAAGTGGTGATAGATGGTGTCATGGTGGCTTTATAAAAGTTAATTGGTACGCACCCGCCTTTTGTTATTGCTCGGATACAACGTAAGAAGATGACCGCTGCCCACAATACAAGTATATGATTTATATTGAAGCCCGTGATAAGGGCGCTAAAGCATCATCAAACCGTATAAAGCAACAATTTTGCAACATCGTTGAATAATGAGGTTGGGAGATACCGAAGAAAGGAATATGATAGCATGTACTCAGCTAAACACCGAGTGTTGATATTCATTCATGTAATTTATAGCTCCTAAAAATATATAATATTTGTGTAATGTATAAAGCAAGTATATTGTATTTAACATTATACAATAATGCAATGGCTTAACAGCTGAACTCATCCCTGTTTGTTTCACACACACATGGCTAAGCAGCCTAACTCATTCATGTTTGTTTCACAACACACACACACACACACACACACACACACACACACACACACACGAGCACAAATGCATGTTGTATTGCATATAAATTGAAAATATGTCTTCTTAGCAACTTTTTTGTAAGTTAAGACTATGTAGTGTCGTTCGTTCTAGTTTATATGGTATGTACCATATACCTGACGCAGTCAAATTAAGATTGGTGGTTTTAGTCGCATCTAACGAACTATTTATAACAGAATAGACGTTGGTGTAAAAGCAGCCACATAAAGCGTTGTTCCCAGAGAATGCATACAACTTTCTGATTTATTCAAACTTTGTATGCATAGCATATGCATGAAGTCTTCTCTCTGTCTTTGAACCAACAAATCTTCCCAGTGTGGAATGGTGCTGGGGTTCGATTGGTGCTCCCATATTTCACATTCCGATATGATGAAGTGAACTGATAAAGCAAAGGTTTATTCGTGTCGCGAGTTCAGAACAATATGGTTCTGTCTTACCTGATCGACGTTGCAAATCACAAAAGATAGAACCAAGCTATGACTCTGCCGATCATTCGACGAGAAAAAGTGTTAAGCGAAGTTGACCGCGAAATGGGCGGTCAGTTCCTACACAAAATTTAAATATAAAGAAATCGTCTATCGAACATACTATTAAGCGGAGACGTTCAGACATTTTGAAGAGAACTCAATAACAGTGTTCGCTTTTTCGTCATGTTCTATGCTCTTCGTTTTACAGTATCTATAGCTGTCCGAAATCTCACGTTTCTCCTCTGGCTGTCACTGAGCGTGGTAGATCAAAATCCAGCTGAATCATGGGCGAGAGGCACCAGGGGTGGTGGGAGGGGATGGAGTAGCGGGGGGGGGGGGTGGTCAGGTCATATCTAGGCATACTGACGAGCATATGGGTGGAACAAGTTATTCGCGAAGCCCCAGCACACCTATAATTAGCCAGTGTTCTGGCTAGGAGGGGACAATGCATAGATAACAGTCCACTGTGAGGCTCGCCTGGCGGCGCTGGCCGAATTTTAGCTATTTCGTCAGTTGGGACTAGCAGAACAGTGTGCCACGAATGAGTGATACTGATCCAGTGGACATGATATCTAATGTGTCCGTATCATGTAATTTTTCCCAGGTAGAAGACAGTTGATATCGCTTACTTTTAGGATTTTGATCAGTGATGAATATAATGTAAAAATGAAGTGGGTACATATATTTCGACTTATTTTGGTCAGCCTTGTTCGCTGGGAACAAAATTATAATAGCCGTTTTCACCAATGAATTATTTGCGCGAAATGTTTTAAAGACATCTTATAATTTTGAAAATGTTTTAGTATGAAAGTTGTAGCATACGATTCTAAGTTACTGATTTAGGCGATATTACATCATTATAAGAGTTATGGGAAGCATGAAATGAGCTTCATAACAAAGGATTATGAGTCAAATGTCCGTTTCTAAGAACATAGGCTAGTGTCCTCTCGTTCGCCAATATACTCAATCTTATAAATTAAAGCAAAAGCTCCCTTAATGGTCAGTGACCTAATGGGCAGTTAACAGACCTCTTACGCAAAAAACAATGCAGATTTCAGATTCTCGCTATTTTTGCAGTTCCGAAGTGCAATTTATGGCTGCAAATGTCATATCCTTATAGAAAAGACTTATCCGATTGATTTTGCAGTTTCTTAGTGACCTAAATTTGCAGTTTATTAGGCAAGTTTCTTAGCATTGCCACATGCGCCACTAATTCGAAGATCTAGTCGAAATCAAGTATGATACTTGTCCCACAAAAGTCAGATCTGTCCCATGTACGTCCATGTCACGTGATCGTATTCCACCCAAATAACAAGGCCTAGTCGGAACAAGACTAATTGTTTTGATATGTCTAGGACGCCACTTATATGTTTTTAACACGTGACGTCCATCGTCATTCGCTGGCCTACGACGCGTTACCATGGGACCCTGAAGTCGTATGTATATGTTAGAACCCTTGGTATGTAGGTGATATTCATCTGTATGTAAGACCTCTCGGATATTCAAAAGAAAAACGTAGTTACCTCTGTATTAGCCCAAAGCAATGATTGACTCATAATGACGTGTACAAAACTCATAATGTGTGGTAGCGTTATTGCATAATTGTTTTATTTTTACCAGAATTAGTCAATGCAAATGACTAACCCACAATTAGGTCATTCATTCGGCAGCGGTTATCTTAGTAAGTCACGTTAGTCGATAATTGCTTATTTTTAACCAGAATATAGTTGCTTTCCTCGGCATGGCTGCTTTCTTCAGCACTCTTTTTTTCTCGGGCTTTCCTCGGCATGAACGCTTCTTCAGCATGCTCTTTTATTGTTCTACCTGCAAGAAGGAAGCAAGAACTTACAGTATCAACCGACATTCACTTTGGCCATTATTGCTTTCTCGCATGCCGGTTTCTTGGATTTTTACCAAATAGTTGCTTTCTTCGATGTGCTTCTCCAGCATGCTCTTTTTTATCGCTTTCTCAGCATGTGCTTTACTTCGGCATGGGCGTTTCTTCAGCATGATTATTTTTTTTCATCGCTTCTTCGGCATGCCGCTTTCTCAGCATGCTCTTATAGAATAACGTATATTGTTTCTTCGGCATGCCGGTTTCTTTTCTTGGTAGTGTTAGTGATAATATGCTTAATTTTTACCAGAATTAAGTGTATTTCTTCCAGCATGGCGCTCTTCTTCGGCATGTTGCTTCTTTCTTGCATTGTTACATGTTGCTTTTTTATCTTTCTTGCATGTTGCTTTCTTTGGCATGTCGCTTTCTCAGTCATGCTCTTTTTTCTCGCTTTCTTCCGGCATGCCGCTTTCTTCAAAGCATGCTCTTTAGAATAACGTATATTGTTTTTCTACGGCATGCCCGGTTCTTGGTAAGCGTTAGTGATAATTAGCTATTTCACCAGAATTAGTTGTTTCTTCAGCAGGCGCTTTCTAAAAATCATAGGAGTCAATTCATCACGGGAATTTTCGCAAAATGAGACTCTGGGATAGTCCTAGAGACTATACGTGAGAGTGGTTACCACCCCCTGTAAATTTGGTAAGGTGCGTTGCTGAAGGATTACCGCGTGCCTTGCATGATATAGCTCGCTTTCAGGATGAGTGGTGTAGTGGTGAAAATAAACTAAAACCAGGAACTCAATTTCCAGTCCAGGCAGGCAAAGCTGTGGCCCCGTGCATTTCCCGGACAACGTCGGGTACCTGAGCTAGTACTCAATATGGCAGCGTAGCGTCATGGATCAAAGGTCTGCCTTCGCATGGCGCATTAATTCGCTAGAAACGATTCGCAGGAGGCGAGTCCATTCAAATCAAGGGGAGTTCGCTTTGTTGAGCAACCAATAGCGTGCCCGAGACCGAGATGTTTCAAGATGTTCTGTTAAGTGTCAGTAGGTGAAGATCAATTCAGATGTTTCAATTATCTTGCTAATTACCACCAAACCGAAATTTTGTAATATACTATATTCTTACCAACATATAACAAAATTCTGAGAGACATTTCAAGACAAAAATCGCTTTCAAAAGTTGCGTAGGTAAGGAAAGAATAAGTATACTCAAACTTTCATACTAAAACATTTCCAAACATCTTAAGATGTTGTAAAACATTTCGCGCAAAATAATCCATCGTGAAAACGGATAATATATACATGTACGACACGTACACTCATATTTCTAATGAATGCCATTCATAAGAAATGTGAGTGTACTTACATGTATATTGTATATATTATGATGACGACCTGAGCAAAAAATACATATAATAGTTTCAAAAATATTTTTGACGAAGTTTCGAGTAATGTTTTTGGTTTTGGTCTACGTGTCATGGGAGTCGAGTTAGAAGGTGGTGATGTGGCGGTGTTAAACCCCTCCCCCTCTCAACCCTCCCCCAGTGGCAGTAAGGCGTGACAAATCTTGAGGCCCAGTGGGGTGCTGGTTAAGTCTAGTATGGTGGCCGCGTTGCTGAGCCACAGTGATGTAACCGTCAATAGCGACGAGATGCTGACCCGACCGTAATAATCTCCCAGTGACGTACAAACCAAAACACAGAACACGCAATAACAGACCGTATTGCCTCCAGCTTTCATTGGGGACTGGGGTCTATAAAGAGAAAGCAGATCGGAGCAAAACACAATAAATGTCTTTATGGTGAGTTGATTTACTATGCAAGCAGAAAAAAGGATAAACAAAGCAAGCATTGCTAGGATAACCAGCAGATAAAATGCAAAGTAAACCAAGCATCAAGCTTGGAATCCGCCGAGTATTCCTCTTTTTTTTCCTTACCGCTATATTGATACTATTCTAGGCATCAGTGCGCTGTTTTGGTTGTGTTTCAAATTCACTTATTAAGTTACAGAACAGGGTAACTACAGCAGTTTTTGTAACATGAATGTGAAGGTAATTGCAGACTGTGAGCAAACAAAGCATTGAGCAATAATAATATAAAGCAATACAAAATAATGAGAGAATAAAGCAAATAAACCATCAACAAATTAAAATAATGTTTTTAAAATAAATAAAAGTAGCATACTTTATCGAATTTGGGGATATTAAATTTCCTCCAAAATTGAAAGCAAGAAAATGACATTGACTGCAATATAGCGGTAAGGTTTTAGGTGACGGGCCCTCGTGAAATGTTTGACGCTTTTCTAGCTGCACGGATGGTGGAGGGCAAAACTATGGTCATGACTATGTAGTCTCCAACACGCATTTTGCGTGATGGCAAAATGTGCACTGCCTCTTTTACTCAGTTTGTGTCATGCAAGTTTTTGTTTGGGCCAAACTTCGTCCTAGCAGCAATAGCCGTTTTCACGATGGATTATTTTGCGCGAAATGTTTTAAAATGTTTTAGAAGTAGCCGTTTTCACGATGGACTAATTTGCGAAAAAACAGTTTTAACCTTCTCCCTACGGGACCGTAGGGCGAGGGTCAAATCAATTCTTGCAAATTAGTTCATCGTGAAAACGGCTTCTACTAAAACATTTTAAAACATTTTAAAAAATTAAAACTTTTCGCGCAAAATAATCCATCGTGAAAACGGCTAGTATATACGAAGTGTGTTACTTTATTAAATCATGGTCGCTACTCGTTGTATGTCTGGCCAGGAAATACCAGTGGGGTCCGGCAGATCGGGACAGTCCCCATGGCGTTGGTTATATTGGCCTCGTCTGCTGTACACTGTACGTACACGCTCAAACTCCCGGACACGATTAACTTTTCCCATTTGTTCTCACGGATGACATGAGACCACACATCTCTCTGTGGCAGAGTCAGTTTTGGACAAACAATATATGCATATACAGAGCAAACTTTGCCTCTGAAACAGCAACTTATTTACCGATAATGCCAAGGATAAGAAGAGCGTGTGAAACCGGTCTAATGCAATTGTACTGGTTACTTGGAACCATGAGCTTAGAGGGTGAAGGTGTCAAAGTCCACGCACCTTATTTGTTTCCACGCATTGGTTAACGAAGTTCTTTGATCCCAAATGCTTATCAATACAAATATGTTTGACGACTTGTATTATACTCAATGGCCCAGGTCCATCTCTCCGTCCCAGGTCCCTCTCCGTCCCAGGTCCTCTCCCAGTCCCCTGTCCGTCCCAGGTCCACCTCTCCGTCCCAGGTCCACCTCTCCGTCCCAGGTCCACCTCTCCGTCCCAGGTCAACCTCTCCATCCCAGGTCAACCTGTCCGTCCCAGGTCCACCTCTCCGTCCCAGGTCAACCTGTCCGTGCCTGTTCTCCTGGTCTCAGCCGGTGCCCGCTGACAGTTGGTTGGCGTCAGCGGGCGATATCATCAGCCACAAATCAAGCGCCGGCCCTGCGGGCTGCGTTAGTTTCACTAATGCCCGGACCACCACGGCCACCGTGCGGTGTAACTGCACGCACACATGCAGATGAAGCCTCGGTGACACCTAGGAGGTATTGACACAAATTGACGACGGGAATATTGATACAAACTGACGGTGGCATCTGGGAGGTATTAGCCGTTTTTACGATGGATTACTTTGCGCGAAATATTTTAAAACATTTTGATATATTTTAAAGTGTTTTAGTAGTAGCCATTTTCACGATTAACTAATTTGAGAAAAAAAATGTTTTAACCCTCGCCCTACGGGACCGTAGGGCGAGGGTTAAAACATTTCTTGCAAATTAGTCCATCGTTAAAACGGCTACTACCAAAACATTTGTAAAACATTTTAAAATGTTTTAAACATTTCGCGCAAAATAATCCATCATGAAAACGGCTATTGACGTAAACTGACGGCGGGGATATTGATATCATGTGGCAGCGGGAATAAAAGGTATTGATACCATTTGACTGTGGGAATGTGCCTGTCAATTCTGGAACACTGATCATGAACATGACCTTTATTTTGCTGTTCAGTGTTATCTCAGCCAATCAGATTCAAAAGTAGTCGCGTAAGATTACTGTTAAGCCTCCCGATGGCCCACATTCTTGACATTATTTGTTCGATGGCGCACATTCCTTCGACAAAAAGTGAAATATATTCGGCTGGAGAGCCTTTTTAGTCCAGAAAACTTGAAGCTAAGGGTTTTTCAACACGGGCTACAAAACTGCTATCTCAGTTCAAAACCCATGTTGAAGGTGAACTATTTCCTTTAAGATGTTTTAAAACATTTCGCGCAAAATAATCCATCGTAAAAACGGCTATCGCTACTTTTGTATATGATTGCGCAAAACAGTTTGCTTTAGCACTTCTTTAACTGCACTTTTAAGCGCCCAATTACATTTGTAGATATCCGCATCATACGCATTGTGACACAGGGATGAAAATGCATATCCAGGGCATAGGACTACAAAATTTTGCGCCGCGGAGCGGCGCAAATTATTTATAATTTATAGGTCTTAAGCTTAAAACAAATATTCAAAGTTTGTGTAACTGTAAGCATATTCAAAATTGGTATTCCTCGTCTCAAACTTGACACGGCAGCTTGCTAACTTCAGCTTCTAAATGTTGGCATGGCCCATGTCATACCTGTCGTACTGCATTCTCCATCCTTGAACGTGCCTTTTCATATGATTTGTTTCGTCTTTCAAACGCTTGGAAAGGAGGCCCCTTAAAAGCTCGGGAAGGGGGCCTTTTCAACGCTCGGGAAGTGGACCTTTTCAACGCTCGGGAAGGGGGCCTTTTCAATGCTCGGGAAGGGGGCCTTTTCAACGCTTGGGAAGTGGGTCCTTTTGAGGCACCACCATCCACCCTAAGCGAAATCCTGGCTACGTGCCTGCAGAAAACACTTTTTGTGCGCAAATCCATAACTCTTTTCCAGTATAAGTGGAATGCTTATTTCGAGCTAAGTGCAAAGTGCTTTTGCCAATATGAATTATGCATGCAATGTAATTAGAATAAAATCAGACACGTCGTTTCAGAAAGGTTGCAGGGAAAAACTTTATGAAGTTACATTTGTCGTGACGTAATTCAGCATAGTGCGTTTTTCTGCAATTAACATTGTGATAATTGTCGCATTCATTATTTGATACGGTCGCATAATTAAGAAAAACCATATCATTCGGTAATTTGCCTCCCTCATTTATTCATACTGTCATTATACCTTATAAATATAGCACGGAATCTGAGCCTTATAAATAAAGTAGCTGAACAGTCATTCGTGCTGCAATGTATGGGATTGCTCAGTTACCATGGTAACTGCATTGTGAGCGTGTGTCCAGACTCCAGAACCACAGACCATGGCATGTGGAGACGGATCACTTCATTTCAATTACTACGAGCATTTACGGACCTCAGTAGCCAGCTCGCAAACGGGAGCCTATACAAATAGCTGTACTTTAAGTCCAAATCATGTTATTTATACATGCGCTGCATATGAAAAACGGTATCATCAAATGAAATGAGCCGCCTGGCAAAGCCCCGAAATGAACTACTTGTGTATGTTTGGTAATGGTGTGAGCGGCGATTGATGAGCTTCGAACAGTGTGGCGTGTCCTGTGTCTGGCCTCGGAACAGTGTAACGTGTCCTGTGTCTGGCCTAAGGCTTTACCCACACGGCTGCGTTTTTCATGCATTGCGTTGCGTTCCGATCCATCACGGCGGGTCTGACGTATGTTTGGCTGACGCGCTTCTCGATACGTCTCGATGCGTTGTGGTGCATCACGACGCGGATGACAAAATTTTTTTTTTTGTAGCTTGGGAAAGCTATTACTTACGCAGATTATTTGGTGACCAAACGCAACGCAACGCATAAAAAACGCACCCGTGTGAGTCGGGCCTCCGATGGGCAGTGTGTTGTGCCTGCAGCGTCCGGCCTCATACGGACAGTGTCGACACACAGAGCTGGCAGTGTGTTGTGCCTGCAGCGTCCGGCCTCATACGGACAGTGTCGACACGCAGAGCTAACGAGATCGGACGGGCTGGCAGCTGCGCGCGCGTGCGCGTGTGTGTGTGTGTGTTTACGGTAGTATCTGAGGCAGCCAGACGTGACCCCGATCCAACACCGCTTGCCTCGATCCTACACAGTGGCGGTCGACTTTTTAACGCTGCCTTCGTGGCCGCCCGCCCCAGATGGAGGACGGGTTACGGATGTAGGCTTAGCAAGGGTGATTAGGTTGCAGTACAATTCAGTAATCAATTATCTTACAGCAGAAACCATATATTTGTAATAATCGATGACTGTCACCTTATTCACTATCCTATTTAGAAAGTGTGACGTCAGAAACTACGAGATCACATGATGATTTGTTCTGTGTCACTTTTTGTTAACAAACACTTGTAACAAAGTAGTTTTCACTCTGCGCCTCCGAAAGTCTGAACAGTCACTTAAATGCCTCGGCACTCATGTTCTCAGAGACAAAGTTGATGACGTTCCTAATAACTTGGTAATAAGTCTTGAAATAATTAGGTAATATCTGAGACAAAGGACCTGTATCTGATTATTACCTATTATCTGACTTAGCTCCAAAATACGCAGGTGACATGCCGCATTTTCTAACTATGTTTTGAGATAGGAAATGTGACGTCTGTTGCAGCAATATGTAACCACTGAGTGCATCGGTATGT